>JAGHKM010000049.1:0-69982 GCA_019097785.1 Fraxinus excelsior
TTTGATTTCTCGCAAGTGAACATGATCGTAAACAAATAATATAATAGTGTGTAGAGTGTCGAACCCACAAAACTAAGTATTCAATTAAGTTCAAATTAATAGCAACTTTAATCGAATAGCAAATAGGTTTTGAGTTTTCTATACTAATATCTAAATTATAAAATAATTTAACTAATTTTGTTTAATATGTGAAAGTGTTGCTAAGATGTCGAATCTCCATTGTTAATCCATTTTTAGCACAACAAATTAAAGTGACAGTTTGTAGTCATTCTTGTTGGTCAATGTTCCTAATGTAATTGAAAACATCTCTCGATAGTTATCAAATATATTCTCCTCATGTGACATTCCTATCTTTTGATAAAAGATGCGAACATGATAAATATATTAAATGATCTAGAACACCATGGAAACTATGTAAAGTATGAAGATATATCTCTATCCCTTATGGGAGTTTACATTATTTATTATTTTTAACTAAAAACATATTATCTTTCTCGATAATAATAGAATCCAATAAATCATCTTAATTAGTAACTAATTAATTGAAAAGTCGGTGAAAACAAAAATAAACAGTGGCGGACCTACATGAGGCCCAGTGGGGGCCGTTGCCCCCAATCAATTTTCGTATGTCCGGATTTTTCTTCAAATTTTTAGATTTTTTTTGTTTTTTTTTGTCTAGGTTTTTTTAGGTTTGCAGATTTTTTTCCAAAGTTTTTTGATTTCGCCCTCACTGAACTTTCTTTCTGGGTCCACCCCTGATAATAAACATATTAGTCATCAAAATAATTAATTAATATTAAAAATTTCAAAGGGTTCATCTATATCTTAGCTATGTAACGATTTAGCCTAACATAATGTCGAAATTAAACACGCGAAAGTGAAACAATATTACCAAAAATTAACAAAACGTGATTAATTCTTCAAATTGAAGTTGTCATCTTTGCTTTTTCTTCATGCATGTATGCACGTCTCTTTTTTTTTTATTACTTTTGTTTTCTGTGTATCTATATATCTTCTCCTTGTGGCCACAATCTATGTATATAGCAGCCGCCCCCAGTTATTTTCTCCAAAGCTGGCCAGTTTCTCCATTCTTGTTTGCATGTGCGTATATATATATATTTCCCTTCAAATTCATCCCCTAATTTGTGGCGCATTAATAAATTATTTTTCTCTGAGTTCTCAATTCTTTTATTATAATACAATTCAATTCTTGAACCCGTTTAATTGTGAAATCAATGCCAATTTAGTTCTCGTACTTTAAATTTTGCCATTTTTCGTTACCTCTTACTTCTTTCCTTCAATTCCTTTTTCATTCATAGAGTTTCACATATTAAACATAAAATACAACATTTTAGAATATATTTTGTCAAAAAAAACTATCAAATATCGTTATTTTAGGCCATAAAATAAATGTATAAAATACATTTATCAAACACTCTCAAACTTAAAATTTGTTTGTCCTCAAACAAAATTATAATTTAAATAACAACAAACACACAAACATGCAAAAGTATTTGATTAGACAATCTAATTTTTTATCTCAGTATTTGAAATTATAATACTAAATCTACAAACTGCTTCAAAGTCACAATACCAAACCAATATCTATTCTTCCAATGCAAAAACCAACGTGCGTGTGTGAAGAACTAAGTAGACAATCACGACTTTACAAGTTGCTTCAATTTTCGATCTTCTGTGGTCAAATATATCATGTCACCTCTCGTTTGATTCACACACCTCCAAACTTGTTCCTTTTTTTCACTATTTTCCTAGTGTGTAATCTAAAGATGAAATTTTCATTACTATCATCACCCTCTCTAATTCAAGTGGACTCTACTAATTGTAAGTCAACACATCAATAAATAAGGATTCTCCAATTCTTTGATTGCTTCAACCTCCAAGACTCAATTAGGCTAATTATCCTTCATCAAAAGTCAAATTTCCTCAAACAAGTGTTTGGAACTTAACCAAGACATTTAGTGTTTTTTTTTTCTTTTTTATGTATTTACTTTTTCTGATTTTCAAAACTATTTTTCTTTTTGCATTCTCTCCCTTAAACTTTCTAAATGACTCATGTAACAGGTTTTAGGTCGATGACTCCCAAGTCAGATGACTTTAGGGCACCAAATTTTAAACACTCTTACATGCTTAATAACTCAAGTAAAAAAAAGGTTTCGAAAAAAGTTTCACATTTAAAAAAAAGTATACCTTGATCAATGCAACACCTCTTATCAAACATCTATTTAAGCAAACCAACCACCAACTTAAGATTTTCGCCCAATTTTATCATGTTAATCTAAGATAATCCACACAATTTTTCACACATGAAATCCATGTCCACATCATATCTTTCTACAACAGCAAAATCACCCTCAAACTATACTAAATTTAGTCCAAGGATAAGTAATATAGTATGGTTTGGATAAAGCATCTATGTCCAACTATATCAACCTATCAATTATATGAATCAACTCATAGCATCACATGTCCAACTTAATTTTAGTGCACATATAATATCAAGTTTTGCAAGGTTAAATCTCAATTAATCTAGCATGCATCATATCTATAGTTCATATATCAACACCAAATCTCAAATTTAGAGGATGTTTGGTAGAGATTAAAATCGAATTAAAATTGAAAAATTAGCCGTTATTGTTGACTTTTATTAGACGAGTGGGACCCAGCAACAGCCATATTTTCAATTTTAATCTGATTAGTAGCCCTACCAAACATGCTCTTAATCATCATTGTCGATCACACTGTCTAACTCATACAAGCACATAGTCTAAAACAAGAAAATATTTTTTTTGTATATATATATATATATATATATATACACACATTAAAACAAAAACAAATACACAAACACTAAAAAATATACAAAAAGTAAAAACTCTGTTTTTTTTCCACCCCCAAACTTAAAATCGACATTGTCTTCAATGTCATAAAGTATAAGTAAGAATATAAAGGAATGGAGAAGAAAATGAAGAAGGTACTCCCCGAATTTTTATGTTGAAGATGTGAGGCACTATGTGTGATGGCTAGACAATATTCTTCATCATGTTTTCCCCTTGGTCTATGTTGGTTTGAGTATTCCGCGACTCATGTTCATGTACATAGCGGTCAAATCAAACATTAAAGATCAAATAACCTAGAACATGTGTTACTTAGCCCAAACAATCGAAATAACCAACAATAAATTCAATGGCCTAAGGGGAAACATGATAGGATGGTGATACCCTATAAATTGAAACGTGCCTAAGTCTAATGCAAACTAATAATCAAAATAAATCTATATGCAATGCAGTACAGAAAGCAGAATAAATAAAATAGTTAGGAAATTGAGTTGTCTCCCAATAAGCGCTTAATTTATAGTCTTTAGCTAGACTGTATGGATAAATTGATCATGCTGGATCATGCTGGGATTTAGCAATCTTACTCTCCTTGCAATTTCCACATTGCATCATCTTTTTGCCATCCAAACCTTGAACTATCCACTCTTATCTTGTTCAAGACTCCCTAAATTTTAAGACTTTGTCTCATTTGAGCCTTGTTGCATCTTTTGAGCAATATAATTGCACTACCTCTTAACCTTTTTGCTAATCTCTTCATGTAATGGGTTCTCGATAGTAGTGTATATCTTGAATTTCTCTTGCTTATCGTCCACTCTTGATGTCAGTCACCACTTACAAAGTCCATGATAGCTCGATTTGTTGATAGGAAATATTTGCCCAAGATAAGTAATGTTGTATCCCATGACTCCTCTATATCTAGGACAACAAAATCAATCAGGAATATGAATTTGCCCACTTTAATGAGCACATTCTCAACCACTCATCGCGGGTATTTGATTGATCTGTCCGCCAATTGAAGGGAGATGGATGTGTCCTTCAGCTCTTCCAAACCTAAGTTCTTGTAGACAGAAAAAGGCATTAGGTTTATACTTGCTCCTGAGTCACATAAACAATTAAAATTCGAATCACTTCCTATTGAGCAATGTATTTTGAGACTCCCTGAATCTTTTAGTTTAGGAGGTAATTTGTTCTACAAGATAGCACTACACTCTTCATTTAACTTGATGGTCTCAAAATTTGTAAATTTTCTCTTTTTGGATAGGATCTCCTTCAGAAACTTTGCATAGTTGGGTATTTGAGATATAGCTTCAATCAGTAGGATGTTGACATGAAGCTTCCTGAAGATGTCCAAGAACTTTGCAAACTATTCTTCCAACTTCCTCTTTTGCAATCTCTATGGGAAGGGTATTTGTGGAACATATTCTCTGGTAGGAGTGGTTATCTTAACCTTTGGATCCTCTGATACTTTTTCTTTCTCTAATTCTATATTTTGCTCAGATTTCTCCAAGTGCTCCTCGATCGTGGAAGACACATTTTTATTCACTACCACCTATCTCTCAACTGTGATTTCTGGAAGTTGAACCCCACTGCATGTAGTGATTGCTTCAATCTCCTCACTCTCTACAACTTTTACTGTCATTACCTGCTGTTTGGGATTTGTCTTAGTGTCGCTTCGTAGTGCTCCTGACTATCTTTCTAAAAGGGCTTTAGCTATTTTTCCCATTTGATTTTTCAAATTCTTAATAGCAGCTCCCCGGACTTACAAAGCCTTATCCATTCTTTGTATGTTTTGTGTGGAGATCTCCGCTAATTTAGTAACAAGATCTTCTAATTAAGATTTATTTTCAGTCTGCTGAAAACCTGGCGACGCAGTCTGTTGTATGCGGTCTGAGCTCCCTAATTATTGTTCCATGAGAAGTTGTGATGATTTCTCCAACCAAGATTGTATGTGTTGGAATATGGATTATTTTGCTGCCTCTGGAAGTTTTGTGTGTAGTTAACATCTTTCACTGATTGGACAAACAAACTACCCACATTGTAATTTACGCTCTCATGGTTCCCTCCCCGATGTTGCATATCGGTCTAGCTGTTTGAATTGATCTCATTTGTTTCACTTTCTGAGCTAAAGCTGCCAGTTACGCTGAGATTGCTGTCAATGGATCTACTTCATGCATCCCAATTACTTTCTATACACTTTTACTTTCTGTTGGCCACGGTGCACTAGCGAATGCCAAATTCTCCATGATCTGATAAACTTGATCCGCTGTCCTCTTTGTAATAGATCCATCACATGCAGAGTCAACATTAGCCCTGCTTGTCAAATTTAGCCCAATGTAGAAATATTGAACTTGGAGCCATTTTTGCAGCCCATGATGTGGACATTGACGGAGCAACCCATTGTACCTTTCCCAGCCTCATAGTAGCACTCCGAGTCGAGCTAAGAGAATGTAGTGATTTCATCCCTCAACCTGACAATCCTTTTAGGTAGAAAATATTTGTTCAGGAATTTCTGGCTCAAACTATTCCAGCTGATGATGCTATGAGGAGGAAAAGTATCCAACCATTCCCTAACTAAATCTCTCAAAGTGTAAGGAAAAATCCTCAGTCGGATTGCTTTACTTGAAACCCCTGGATGAATATTGTTGCACACATGTCTAGAAATCTTGAGATATGAGCATTGAGATTTTCAGTAGCCCTCCCAAAGAATTGTAGTGCATTTTGGAACATATTGATCACATCGTCATCAACTGAAAATTTGTCACCAAATGCAGGATACACGATACTGGATTGGCTTTCCATGATCGGTGGAACCATATACTTTTCCATCAATTGAGCATTCTCATTCTCTGCTGCAACAATTGGATGTGATGTTTCTTAATTCGCACCTAATGGTAATTTGATTTTGATTTACCATGAGCTCTACTTGCTGTTTTTGGTGTGCTTCTAATTGTTCTTTTCTTCTCGACCTGAATGTTCGTTCAATTTACGGATCAAATTGAGCAAGATCACCGTGTCTCGAATTTTGCATACAAAGTCCTGAAAAGGAAAAAAATAGAAAATACTATAATATTTTTCTAATAAATGAAACTAAATAAATAAGCAATAAAAATTCAAATTAAAGCTAAAATTAATTAAAACTAATTAAATACAATAGTCTCCGGCAATGACGTCAAAAAATTGATCGTTTGTTTGCCCGCAAGTGAATGGGATCGTGAACAAATAATATAGTAGTGTGTAGAGTATCAAACTCATGATGACTAAGTATTTAATCGAGTTCAAATTAATAGCAATATTAATCGAATAGCAAATATGTTTTGAGTTTTCTATACTAATATTTAAATTATCAATTAAATTAGAAAACAATTTAATTCTTTTTTTTAAATGTGAAAGTATTGCTAAAATATCGAATCCTTCTTGTTAATCCATTTTTAGCACAACAAATTAAAGTGATAGTTTGTAGTCATTCTTGTTGGTCAATGTTCATAATTTAATTGAAAACATCTCTCGATAGTTATCAAATCTATTCCCCTCATATGACCTTCATATCTCTCGATAAAAGATGCGAACATGATAAATGCATTAAACGATCTAAAACACCTATGAAAATCACGTAAAGTACATGGCATATCTCTATCCCCTATCAAATTTTACAATGTTTATTATTTTTAGCTAAAAATCTATTATCTCTCTCGATAATAATAGATTCCAATAAATCATCTCAATTAGTAGCTAATTAATTGAAAAGTTGGTGAAAACAATAATAAACATCCAAGAAAATAAACATACTAGTCGTCAAAATAATTAATTAATATTAAAAATTTCAAAATAAGAGTTCATCTATATCTTAGCAATGTAAAAATCTAGCCTAGCATAATGTTGAAATTAAACACGCAAAAGTGGAACGACATCACCAAAAATTGACGAAACGTGATTAATTCTCCAAATTGAAGTTGTCGTCTTTGCATTTTCTTCATGCGTGCAAGCGTCTCCTTTTTTTGTTTTTGTTTTAGTTTTCTGTGTGTATCTATATATCTTCTCCTCTATATATATATATATATATATATATATAGTGTTTGGTAGAGATTAAAATCAGATTAAAATTGAAAATATAACCGTTATTGTTGACTTTTATTAGACAGATGAGACCAAATAACGATCATATTTTCAATTGTAATTGGATTTTAAGCCGTACCAAACAGGCTCATAATATATTTCAGCAATCGCCACCAATTTTTTTCTCCAAAGCTGCCCAATTTCTCCATTCTTGCCGGGCTCTATGTGTGTGTGTGTATTCCCCTTCAATTTCAGCCCCTAATTTGTGACATATTGATAAATTATTTTTCTCTAGTTCCTCAATTCTTTTAATATAATGCGATTCAATCATTCAGTCCCTTAGTTGTGCAATCAATGCCAAATTAGTTCTCTTACTTTGAATTTTGTCATTTTTCATCACATTTTGCTTCTTTCCTTCAATATTTTTTTTTTCCATTCATAGAATTTCACATATTAAACATAAAATATAACAATTTAGAATATATTTTGTCAAAAGAACCATCAAGCTTATATGTAAAGAAAATTATCTATAGATAAAATATCGCTTATGCGTAAAAAAAATAAAATTACTAAGGGATATATACATAATTTTATTCTTCTAAAAAACTTTTAAAACCGGTGAATAATAAATTTTCAAGCATAAATTAAAAAGTTTTAAAAACCACTATTAAAACTATTTAAAATCGATCAGCTTATAAACGTTTAAAACCGATATTTTAAAAAACATTCTTAACCAGTACGGTTAAACTCCCTGGCTGGATCTAAAGCGTCCTGCAAAAGTTGATCATAACATATGGGATTTTTAATTTGCAAAACTAGTCATGCAACTATTGAAAGAATCTTTGTTGTTTTGGAATCATTATTATAAGAAAAGGGATATTATCATTTACCAGAAAAGCGAGAAAGGAATTGCAAATATTTAGTTTTCATCTCATTTTTAGCGACATATACATAATAAAATATTTTACAGGTTAACTCAAAGCTTTTTCTTACATTTTATCACATATTCCTCAAAAAAATCACTATTCAAAATATCATTTTTTTTTTCAAAATAATAGCCATGAAACAATGGCTTATCATTCAAATTTTATCAATAACAGCAACGAAACTCTTAAAGCAAAAAGTCTTCCATTATTGGAAGAAAGGAAGTAAATGGAGAAATGTTGGTATTTCTTCTCAATCAGCGACGAAATAGTTTGCTGATAAACGTGGCATTCTCCAGAATATGATCCTGGGAGCAAAAATTTAAAATGGGGGATCAGAAGATAAAAAAAAAAAAAAAAAAATCAAACTTGGGTGTGAAATTTAGCTCATGCTTGGTACACATTAAAATTTTCATTATTCATTTTCAATCGAGTAATGTTATTCATCTCTAGTGGGATTACAAACACAGTCTAGATGACGTTAAATGATAGGTTAAATGAAAGGTGAAATTAAATGAGGTGTCCGTGAGTCGGTTCGGTTCGGTTCTGCTTGGTTTCAGAATTTTCGGGTATTTAATAAATGGACCCGTCGGGTCCAAATATAATTATGGAACCGTTCGTATTCGATTCCATAATTAAATTTTTTAACATTTACAGCAACACTACATAAATATAACTAATGACATTTCATTTGTAACTTTTACAAATTAACGTAGCCAAATTCAAAAATATAAAAATAACTAGTTGTCGAATAACATTAATTCAATGCATACAAATACCAAAAAGTAGATATTAATACTTACCAACTATTTGATTTAATCATCAACTGCTACTGCTTGACTTGTCATGGCAAAAAACTCTATAAGAATTGAAAAATCACAATTAACAAACAAATAAACTAAAAAATATTCAACTAATAAGACTTGATAAAAAAATATAATATATATATATATATATATATATATATATATATATATATATATATATATATCTATTACATGTCTCAATGCCCTCATAAAACTCTGTTTCTTCAATGTAAATTCCATCTTGAGAAACTTTCAAGAGTCTACAATCTTTTCTTAGCTAGTTTTGTGTACAAATTAAGACTTCAACTGTTTTGATGAATTGACGATGGTGAATTGAATCAATTGATGAATTGACGAGGGTAAATTGAGGGTTTGTATGTATTGGGCTAAATTGGAATTGGTAATTGAATGTTTTGACTTTGAGGGTTTGTATTGGGCTTTTGGGCTGAGGTTTTTTTGTTTGGGCCATAAAATATTTTCGGCCCAATGGAGTTGATTTCTTTTTTTTTGCCTCTTAAAATTATGAAATGATTTTATTTATTTAATTAATTTGTTAATTTATTTAGAAAAAATAAAATAATTTAATTAATTCAATAAAAAAATTATTTAGTTTCGGGTCTCATTCGGTTCTTCGTCTAGACCCGACCCAAACCTTTCGGATCTCGATTTGGGTACCCGTTCGGGTTGGATATTTTGAACACACCAAGTGCTTGTAACCCCAATGAGGATAAATAATATTACTCTTTTCAACCAAAATTCTTTAATCGAATAATATTTTCCATCACATCAATAATTTTTCCTTCTTTTTCAACCACATATTATCCATCAATTTATTATTTCAGAATACATTCTTCCAAAAATAATGTGCCTCAAATACACCCTTAATACAACCTTTTATTGATCAAACAAACACTGGGTGAGTTCCAAATCAATTAATGACAATGGGATAAATATTGTAAATGAAAGATAAACACTTCCCCTTTCAATATGACAAAGACCGGCACCAAAATAAATTAGACAGGGTCATATCAATAACCCAATAACACATAAAGCAGCCCCCACAAGAAAGAACCAAAAAATCCCACTCAAAACCATGAAAGAAACCACTCACAAATCACTCAAAAAACAGCCGCACACAGTAGCGGAGTACAGAAGAACTGAAGAGAAAAGGGGCGTAGCTGGTAGCCAAGACGCCGGGCAAGTTGACTTGAAAAGGTCTTACAAAGGGATCGTACTAATGAGGTAGCAATAGAGATGATTAAAGGGCGAGTTTAGGACAGGGCACCCTTGCCCCACCTTAGACAAAAAAACCTAGTTAACTAATTTTTTTTTTAATTTTTCGTTAATTATTTTTTTTATTATTCACAGGGCGGGTTTGGGATGGGGCACCCTCACCCAGTCCCGCCCCATTACTAGAGGCAGGGCGGCAATCCTCGTCCCGCCAACCCGTCGGGACGAGTTTTTTTCGCCCCATTCGAGACGGGGTGAATTTTTTTGTCATCACTAGGTAGCAAAGAGTTAGAGAAGCAACTGGAAATCTCACCAAGGGTGCTTAAGGACAAACTGTGTATATTTTTTGTAGGGAAAATTAGGTCCAGTACGTTTTTTTTTTTTTTTTTTTTGTGTTTTGATTAATACCCTTAAATTCTAATTAAACATCTTAATGAAGTATTAATTACGTCCAATTTTTAGAAAAGTGACATAATGTCACTTTTTCATAGAAAAGTGACAAAAACACCTTGCATACATTAATATTTAATTGATTCAAAATTTTCCTTTTCATATGTATTACCATAAAATAGGGCTTGAATTTGTATGTTCAAATTTTCAAAAATGAACACATATGCATCTAGTTAATTGCTCCAAAGATATAGTGTAACTTTTTTTTTGATAAAAATAACAGAATGTCATTTTTTCAAAGAAAAGTGACAGAATTCACATTGTCATTTTGTCAAACACCTTACACGCATATGATTTAATTTATTCAAAGTTATTTTTTCATATGTATTGACAAAATCCATTTACACTGTAAGGTTTAAACTAAACATAATCATGAAATCCAAATAAAAGTGACAGAATGTCACTTTTCATATAAAAGTGACATAATTCACATTCTCATTGAGCAAATATCTTGCATGCATGAATGTAATTGATTCAAAATTTTATTTTTCATACGTATTAACATAAAACGAGGATTGAATTCGTACATTCACATTTTCAAAACGCACACATATGCATCTAGTTAATTATTCCAATGAGATACTATAACTTTTTTTAGAAAAGTGAGATAATGTCACTTTTTCAAGTGACATAATATCACTTTTTCATAGACATGTGACAGGATTCACATTTTTATTTTGTTAAACACCTTGCACACATTAATATTTAATTGATTCAAGGTTTTTTTTTCCATATGTATTACTATAAAATAGAGCTTGAATTGGTATGTTCAAATTTTAAAAAATGCACACATATGCATCTATTTAATTGCTCCAAGGATATAGTGCGATTTTTATTTTTATTTTTTTGACAAAAGTGACAAAATGTCACTTTTTCATAGAAAAGTGACAAAACTCACACTATCATTTTGTCAAACACCTTACAAGCATCAATAGGAACTGAACGTTTTGGACGTAAAAAGAGATCCTGATTTCCTCCTCTCCTTGAACAAACTCGACAAATCGAACTCCGACGACATCGATGATATAATAATTGAACAAGGAGTCAAAAACATAAAAAAAAAAAAAAACCCCCCATTTTTTTGGGTTCAAAAGCAATGAATTTGTGGATGATTTCTCGATCTTTTTCCAAAGCTTCGAAGAATGAACGAATTTGTGGATGATTTCCTCTTTCTCCTTCCAATTTTCCCTTGTTTTTTTTCTCCAGTTTGAAGGCTGGTTAATGAAGTTGTCCTAATCTTCTGTTTGAACGTATTTTCTACGTTAAATTTCACTTAATTACTACTTAATTCAAGTTTATCATGTTTTTTCAAAACATTCCCAAAATATAGGGTATTTGTGTAATTACCCCTTTTTTGTATCTCATTTGGGCCCTGAATGTAATACTGAGTCCAACTTATTTTTGGGGGTTACCCGCTATGTTTTATTGGGTCGTCTATTTTAAATGGTCTCAATAATAGGTTCAAAATGAACCATTTGTTTTTAATCCAAGTTATCTTCGTGCTGGATTTATTTGTTACCAAAATATCTAACAAACATTTAATGTGATGCCTAATATACCCGCAAAAGAGAAAGAACTACTTTAGTAGTCGTACAACGTGATTTCAAATAAAATGGAAACATCGCACACTTATATCGATATTTAGAAGTGTAAGACGAGATTGAAAGAATAAGCTCATGTATGTTGGTAATTAAAATTTAGGATCAAAGTCAACAATTAATTTTAACTACATATTTTATGGGACATATAATTTTTTACCCATATATTTCATTAAATTTTATAAAATCTAATTTTAGTCACCACCAAATAAAAACTATAAAATGGCATTGGATTGAAAGAATATATGGGATCGAAAATCACGAGATTGAGAAAGCATCCCTCAATGGCCTAAGATTGAGAATATTTAGGGTTGGATTTCTAGCTTAAATTATTGGGGGATTGAGAAAATATTTCTAATAAAAAAAGGCCACACAACTATTATTTTGTGTTTTTTTGATGGACCATGCTACACGTACAAAGTAGCTTGACAAATTGGGTTTACAAAGTGATGTAAAAGACTTAAAAGTCCTTCCTCTATTCTTTAGTTAAATCAAGATTCTCTATTCCTAATATAGAATAGTTTTGGTTTATCTCTCCTAATAAATGAAAAAGCCAATTATGCTCGTATTTATCTATATATTTTTTATCAAAACAATCTTTTAGTGTTCTAATTTTATTTTCTAGTTCATTAATTTCTCTATTAATTATAACAATATTTTCTGTAAAAGACACAGGTATATTTCTATTAATTTTCAGAAAATAATCTAGCACATTATAATATGGTTTAATTTTTTCTCTTTCTCTTTCACAGTTAATTTCTAATTTTTGAATACAATTAACTAAAACATAATAAATAGCAGGAGTGCAAATATTAATACGAGTATTTAACATAAATAAGAAAGATCTTACAGTAATGAAGCTGAAGGTAAATGCAGAATAATATCAATGAGATTTCCCTCGAGCTTGCTCCCATATGTTAGTATACTCAGATATAAGTGATCGGTGTTGTTTGAGTTTAAGAAAGTGGGTTATGGTCCAACACGACTTCCGCACTCTTATTGGTTTTCTCTCTGACTCTTTTGCATATCTCACAATGGATCACACGGAATCACAGTTTTCCTTTCAACTCCTAGTTAAAACATCACCTTGAATGGTAACAGGGTTCTCATGGCTTTCTCTAACAACGCCTAAAACGCCTACATATGGCAACACGGCAACAAGATACTTGCACTAACCCTCAAGGTTTTCACCGTTGGAGTATAAGTGAGATAAGAGCTTTTGAGAATATAATAAGGATAAGAAAACAGTGTTTTCAAACAACTTTGATTTCATAAATTCATCACACTAATATCTCTTATAAAAGAGTATACATACATATCTCGGCTACACTCTTGGTACTTTCTCTAAAGAGTTTAGAACTCCATAGAGATTACCTTATTACAAGCTTCAAATGAAAGAGAGAAACTGAAATAGCTACGAGAGAGAAATAAGTTTTTGCTTAAGGATGGGATGCCTTCTTCTGAGAATTAGTCTTCCTTTTATAGACTCGAAAAAGCTCTATGGTTGTCCTTCATTATTGTTGTGTTACTGTGTAAGATAATGGGAATCTTACTGTGGCCTAAAGTTGTTTGTCTTAACATGGAAAATAATGTGAGTGAAACCCCACAGTTTTTCTTTATCAAAGTGACTTTGATAAAGTAATGATAAAGAGGGTCCATTACTTTTCCATATGAGACTCAAACCACTCATCCGGAAATTCCTCTGGATCTAGTGAGATTGGTGAGCCATCTTCTTCATTGCTACAGCATTCACACTTATGGTTTGGATAACGCCAAAACTGTTTACACAGCTCATTTTTTGTCTTCTGTGTTCCACTAGCGTCTCCTCCAAAAATATGATCACACCATGTATCAAGATAGTGTCAATCTTCTTGCTTAGTGGGTGCCACAGCCTTGCTGTAAATCAAGTGGTCTTGTGACTCATACACCCAAATTTTCTGATTTTCTTCAATAATTTTCTGGAGATGCTCAAACTGTTCTTTATATCCCTTCGCTCTACGAAAAGCTGTCATATTGATGACATCTTCTGGTGTAGTTTCGTGGATTTCACTCTTCTCAGGCTGGAGATGCTTGGAAGTAGTGGCAATTCTTATGACATGGCTAACTGGCAGCAGCTTATCTTCTTCATTATCCCATTCGGGACTAGCAGAGAAAAATCTGATGTATATGTTCTTATGTTTAAGAACTTGACAATATCTTTCAATAGCTCGGACTACCTCTTTTGGTAGCATAGAAATTTCCTTTAAAGATTCTGATGGGTAAATACAAATTATATTTCTCATTTCAAATAGAGTACGAACCCAATAGGCTGGGGCTCCTGGATATAAATTCACTTTGTTATAAGTTCCATATGTTAAGGTTTTCATCCAACCTCCAATACTGGTAAACCAGCAACATGCTAGATTGAACAGTACATATGCTAAAATAAAATCATTTTTACTTTTGATATCCATAACACTGGGAGTGTTACAGGCCTTGATGATATTTGAGCGATCTAGCTCTGGTATGGAGATACTTTCCTTTGTTAATTTTTTCTCCTGTGAGGGAGACAAAGTAGTATTCTCTTGGACTGATAGTTTATGAAGCTTTAATGCTTCTTGTTCAATATTGGCACTGAGGCCTTCAGATTTATTGGCACTAGGGCCTTCAGATAATATAGCCTTATTGGCTTTCTCAGATATCGGCTTGACAGCAGCCATTTCTATTAGTGTAATCTTGGACTCCATAGCAGCAATCTTCATATTCATTTCGAACTTCAATGTCTCTAATTCCTTCCTGATTTGCTCCATTCCTGGTTAAAAAATCTGGAATAAAATTGTCTTTTCCTTTAATATGGACAATATCAAATTTAAATGGTGCAAACCACATTTGCATTCTAATAAGTGGTCTTTCAGCTGCACTTGTTCCAAGTTTATTTGTTAATAATGGTTTTACCTGAGTATTATCTGTTCTAATAAGAAATTTCTTAGGTAGCAAATAAGGTTCAAATTTTGCTACTCCTTTCTTAACGGCTAAACATTCTTTACGATTGATATCATACATTGTCTCGACATCTTTGAATGTACCTGAAGTATAAGCAACAAGCTCTTCTGGGCATTTACATAATGAATTACAAAGAAATTCTTTATGATTTTCTTTTCTTTTGAGGATTGCTCCCCAGTGTAATAAAGATGCATCAGTTTCTAGAATAAAGAAATCATCATCATTTGGAATATTTAATTCTGGTAGATTTTCACATATTCTTTTAATTTTATTTACCATTTCTATATCTTCTTGTGTCCATTCCCATTCGACTCATTTTTTGAGTTTTTTTGGTAAAGTGGACTTTGTATTTTGCACAGTTTTTAATAAATTTCTCAGAATAATTTAATAATCCAATAAAACTTTGTAACTCTTTCTTATCTCTAATTTCTTCTGGAAAATCAATAATCTTCTTCCCAATATGAGGTTGTTGAAGTATTTTTTCTTCAGTAAAAATGTATCCTAAGAATTCAATTTCAGTCTTAGCTATTTCTGCTTTTCTTTCTGATAAGGCTAATCCATATTTTTTAGCAATATAGTTGAATTTCTTAAGATGTTCAATATGTTCTTTTAGATTTTTACTATGAATAAGAATATCATCTACATAAACAATGCAGAAGTTCTTTATTGGTCTAATAATCTTATCCATTCTTTGTTGAAATATTGCTGGTGCATTCATTAATCCAAATGGCATAACATTCCATTCGAATTGTCCTAATGGATTAGGGGTAGTAAAACTAGTTAAAGGTTTTGATGCTTCATCTAGTTTTATTTGCCAATATCCAGATTTACAATCAAATTTAGAATATATTTTACTTCCTTGTATTTGTTTTATTAACAATTCTTTTATTGGTAGTTTATAGCTATTTGGTACAGTTTTAGAGTTCAAATCTCTATAATCAATTACCATTCTAGCTTTTCCTCTTTTAATTTCACTATGGTTTCTAACCATAAATGCTGGACTATTATATGGACTAGGTTGATTCTTTTATAACTCCTAATTGTAAGAGTTCTTTAATTTGTATTTCAAATTCTTTTTTATCTTCTTCGCTATAAGGAAATTGTTTTCCTGATATTTTAGCATCTGGGTCTTTTAATTCAATAGTTGCCATAGGTTTGTCTTGATCCCATTTGGCTAAGGGATGTTCATGATAACATTCTTTTAGTTCTGATTTAATACTTTCTAATTCTTCTTCTAAATTGCTAATTCCTAATACTGGAATTTTTTGTTTTTGATTAATTTCTGTATAACATCCACCACGATTACCTGCAGAACTCTGATGTCTGGGTTTATGGTGAATTGGTTGATGTGCAATTCCAATGGCTTTATAGATTTTTGGTGTTTTAATTTTGTGATTACAAGGTGTTGTAAATTCAAAACTATCTTTATATTGTGTAAAAGGGCTATATGTGTAGATAAAATTTTCTCCTAAAAGGATATCACATCCGATTTTATCTGTTGCATATATTCGAGGTATAAAACATTCTCTATTTCCTATAATTATAGGAACATTTTCTACAAAATCTCTATAGATTTCTACAATATCACTGGCTGTTTGTCCATAAGTTGTCTTCTTATAGTCTCTTTTATAGTAATGTTCTGGGAACACATATCTTTTGCATAGGCAAATACCTGATCCAGTATCAAGTATAGCATGAAATTTTATCATACAGTAATCTGGTAAATTGAGAGTTATCTCAATATATGGACTAAGTATGCTAGTTTTGATTGATCTAATTCATTGTATCATATAAATTGGTTATTTGTTTTTATTAACTCTAAAAATCATTTTTTGTTTGCATTCTATAATTATTTGTAAAGTATTTTTCTAGATATAGAATGGTGAAACTTTCTCAAGAAAGTTCATTCCAAGTAATATTGGACTAGTATCTTTTCCTTTTCTATAATCTTTATGGATTTTAAGATTTAATTTAAATTGTTCTCCTTCTATATCTGTAAAACTTAGTTCAAGATTAACAAATGTTCTAATTTCATATTTAATTCCATGATAATCTGTAAGAGTTATTCCTTGTGGTAAATTTTCTTCTAGTAAATGATCAACTAAGTCTGCTCTTATATGACTGGTACTAGCTCCTGTATTAACAAGGGCTATGATTTCTTCGTAGTTATTTTGATTATTGATATATTCTGTTAAGATAAGGAAATTATCTTCCTCACATTTTCTAAGATCAATATCAATGCTATTTCTAGGCATTGTTGGGTAGTTTCTACTTGTAGAGGTTCTACTGGAACTTGAGAGTTCTCTAGTGCTAATACTTCTTTCTATTCTTCTATTAGGCATTCTGGCTATAAGTTGTCCAGAAGTATTCAAGGTGACTAGCCCTTGATTTCCTACATTATTGTCTATTCTTCTAGATTGTTGATGAAAATCAAGCAATATATCTTGTGGTAAGGAAATGTTATTATTACTTAACATTCTTGGTGGTGTAAATTGTGCTAGGTCTCTAAAGTCTTCATGTATTTGTATGAAATCTCCTGAGATTTTATTGATTTCTTTTTGGTGTGTAGTAGTAAAGGCATATAAAGCTTTACAATGTAAAGTTACATATTTACTTCTTGGTGGCATAACTAATCTATCAATTTTGTGATATAGATTTAATCCTAGACTTAAGTTTTCATCTAATAAGGACATGGCAAATTCAGGTCTTATAGTAAAAATAATTTTCTTATATACAAGATTTTCAGAGACAACTCCTAATAGAGCGTCCATAGGATCATGAAGTATTCTATTATCCATCAAATACATTTGTATAGGAATATCCATTCATTCTCTAAAGTATCCTTTAACCATGATCTGTACTCCTCCTATTACAATGTTCTTTAATCTTTCTCTAGTGGTTGGTTTTATTTTTGCTAATTCTCTATTAACTCATTCTTTAGTTATTAGAGGTATAGTAGTATTACCTTTAACATTTTCGATGTTAATAGGTACTTCATCATATTTGGCAATGTATATAGTTTTGTTAAACCAAGATATTATTGGTCTTATAAAAATATCTTTATCTTTTAAAGATATTTGTTTTTCTTTTATGACTTCATATCTTTCTTCATCAAACACAACTGTTTGTGAAGTTCCTTCTTCATTATCTAAGTTAGTTTCCATAGTATCAATAATTTCTTGATTCATGTAAATTTGTTCAAATTCTGGTTCTTCAATTTTTTCTATATCTAGTTCATAGATTGAGTTCGTTTCATATAATTCGTCTAAGTCTTTGATTATCTCATAGTCCGAGTCGGATTCTATTTCTTCCATTAACCCGATGGATTTAAAATTTTCTCATCTATTCCTGTTAGGACAATTTGGAGATATATGTTCTATTTCATTACATGTAAAACATTTACATTTTTTTATAAAAATCTTCTTTAGATTTATTTTGAGGTTTTTTATGTTGGTTATATTATTTTCTCCAAGGTTTTTTCTTCTTAAAATATTTCTTGTAGTTCTTAAATCCTTTGTTTCTCTTCCAATATTTAAGATACCTCTTAAATTTCCGTTTATAATATGGTTTCCTAGATGGTTGGTGACAAAAAAATTGTAGTACTGTTGCTATTTCTCCATAACAGTATAAACTTGTTTTTTTACCATATTTTCTAAATAGGTGTTGATACATAGATTTTCTGCACCATTCAGATATTTTTCGCTTAGCGAATGAAGTTCTCATTCCTAAGGTATCAACTTTTCGATTAGGATCTTCTCATTCTATTTTATTCCAATAGATTTGGTAATTTTCAAATAATTTCTGTCTAAGGTAGTTTAAGAAAATATCTATTTAGTAATTTTACATTTTCTTCTGATAGATTCCATTCTTTTATGGATTTAGATACTTTGATATATATCTTTTCAAATTTCTTAGTATATTCATTTAATTCACACATATCACAGATTTTTAATAGTTCTATTTCTCTTTCTGCTTGTAAGGCTTCTTGAGTGATCATGTCTATTTTAGTTTCTGGTATAACTTCTCCTAAGAGTAAATGTCTAAAGAAATTTTCCATTCGTTTTAAAATTTCCTTAAAGTTTTCATTATCTAAGCTTTCATTACTATCAATAGTAGTCGTATATTTTTCTCCATATTTAATTTTATTTTTAGTTTCTTCAGAAGTTCTCCTCCAGATATCTGAAGTAATTCCTCTAAAGGTGTGGATTAAAAAGTTATAAGCTTGAGTTGTATTCCATTTATGAAAAGCAACAGCTAAATCAGTAGCTTTTGCCCACGAGTCAATAATTTCACTTTTATTATTGCTATCATCAACATCTAGCCAGATTCCTGTTGTAGGAATTGGTTCAGTAAATAATTTAACTGGATTATTATCCCTAAGATGTATATGCTTAGTTGACATAATCTTGGGTCCTTTTCTAAAATTGTAACCTTCTCGTTCTTCAGTTATTCCATGTTCTTTTATCCATTCTAGATTCCAGTCATCAGATTCGACTTGTGTCCAATCTGTAGTAATATTAGTTCTACTTGTCTCTCCGACTAAAGGTTGAGTTTCAACTTGTTGATTTAAAGGTGGAGTATTAATTTCAGTAGTTTCCTCTTTGGGTGGAGGATCATTCATATAAATATTCTCGGTTTGAATAGCTAATTGTTCTAAACTTTGTTTATAGACTTCTAATTCTTCTCCAGTGGCTTCAAAGAATTTCTTTTCTAATTCTTCTATAACATAAGCTGGTAAATGTGGTTCAATTGATATACAAGAATCTCTTTTTAGTTTTGATTCTTTTAATTTTGATTCAATTTGTTTATATAAGATTTTTGGTCCTATTTTAATATTGTCATTAACAATTTCTAAATTGGATTCAATATTTATTATATGAGTTAAAACATCTTGATTTATAATATCCATTTTTTCTAAAGGTTGAGCATAATTATCATATTGTTCTAAAAATTGATTTATTATAATGTCTTCTTCTTCATGTTCGGAAAATTCATCTACTAAAATTTGTAATCCTTTATTTTTTATTTCAGATAATTGTTGAGAATTATTTATTTGTTGTATTTCTTCACTTAGAGTTTTATATTTAGTACTTAAATTTATCGCTAAATCTTGTAATTTAAGTCGATTAGTATTAGTTAAAATATTAATATTTTGTAATTCTTCTAAAATCAATTTATCTTTTCTATTCATTTTAAAAATTTAATTTAGTTTCGTTACTAGGCTCTGATACCAATTATGAGGGTTAAAAGGCGGAAAATAACAATAAGGATATAATGGTCAATGGTTAAAAACATAAAAATAAAGGAATAATAAAATAATAGACAACTCAATCCTATCCATCCACTAAATTCATCTAAACCATACACCTAACTTTGTCAACAAGTTTTGTACATTTAGCTTATTCCTTTTTTGATAGTCTTGTAGCCTTTTTTGGTTTGATTTGATTTCATAAACAAAATCATTAATACAAATTACTGTAAAAAGTAACACTTACCTCCAAAATCAAAACTATAAATCCCATTCATTGAAAACAAAAAATTCCATCATCATATTGAGGTGATGTTTTGTAAAGATTGAAATTCAGATTTTAATTTAAATCAAAGTCAATAATGAATTTTAAGATATTTTATGGGTCTCACAACTTTTCAATCGCATATTTCATTAACTTTTATTAAAATATAATAAAAATATGATTTTAATCCCTATCAAACAAGGACTAAGAATTGTATAGTAAAAATATGATTTTAATCCCTACCCGCAGATGTGAATTAAAATACAAAGTTTTATCACCAAAGTTGACACTCACATCCAAAATCAAAATTATAAATCCCATTCAATGAAAACAAAAAATTCCATTTTGATATTAAATATTGTCCAGTAAAAATTAATCATCAAACTTACAATTAAACATAAATAATAAAAAAAAAAGTAAGGATATAATCGTTCTTGGTTCTAGGTACTAAAAGCTTAACTGAACCAAAATCGAATAGTTCTTTATTCTAAGAACCAGATCTGTTTAATATTTAGCTTGAATCAAATTGAATTGAACTTGAGGGTTCTAATTGTTTTCGATTCTTTTGTCAACCCCTACTTGTATTAGTTGAGCTCTATCTTTGAATCTCAAGACAATTTAATGTTCAGATTTAATGAGACTTAGGGTGTGTTTGATTCCTGTCAAATAGGGGCTATATAACATTATTATTTCGACTCCGAGAACAGCATAATCCGAAGGAAAATGCTATGGGTACATGTACCCATAGCACGTACCCATAGCACAATCCTAATGTGAAATCGTAACATACAGTTCGTTTGACAAAGGAGTGACAGCCCAACGGTCTCATATTCAATAATTCATCGATTTAAGTATTACAAGAAATTATAATTTTATTACAACATAGCTGATTTTACAAAAATTGCAGTACTTTACACAAGAGCACCACCTATGACATACTCAGTGAATGCCAATGCAACCAAACCCACCATAGCAAATCTTCCATTCCACAACTCAGCATCAGACGAAAACACCCCATTCGATTTCGATTCTGCCCTAACCCCTTTGAACAGAGGAATCAAAGAAGCTGCAGTTAGCAAAGCAGAAGTGGCTATGAACCATTGAATTCCACCATTTTGTATCTGTACAAACACATCCTGACCATTCGCTAGCTCGACACCAATGGCCGTCACGAACCCGATCATCGCGAGCCGACCGTTGATCCTCTCCGGTCCCGGCCCGCTGAAGGCTAGTATGTCACCAAAGTTGGTACTGACCTATCCAAATCAAAAGAGTCGTTCAGAATCAGAAGCCTTCTCAATGAGCCGTAAATCCCGGGTCAAACCCATTTAATCCCGGACCAAGCAGCTTATTCCCTTCTCAATTACCAATTTTTATGGTACATAATTTTTTCTTTTACTTTTATTTCTCACCTTAATTTTCATTAAAAAAACTAACTTTTAAAAAGGTTTTCTGTTAGGAAATTACGTTTAGAGAAAATCATATTGGATCTTCTTTTAAAAATTGTTTTAATTAAAAGTAACGCTATCATGAGTCCAAAATAAAATCTCAAAATCTCATTATGACTTCTCAAAAGCTACGCCAAACATGACCTTAATATATTGTTCGAATAGTAGGTTAATCCCTAACCTTTGGCTTTGACGGGATTGCCTTTGGTGGAGCTGCTGGCTCTAATGGCTCGGCCTTTGGCTTTGACGAATCTTTCTCTGTGTCCTGTTAAATTCAAATTCAAATAAATAGTTATATCTATGATTGCATACCAAACATGTACTTCAAATTTACACATGAAATGAAGAATGAGTTACCTCGGCCATGCTGCTGACTCGAAAATTGACATTCCTCTTGAGACTGGGCAAGTAGCTGGGAACAGCTAAATGTTTTAGGCCAGTCCTCTTTGTGAGTCCCGTAGCTGGGCTAAGTAACAAAACACTTGATATTGCAGCCATGGTGCGTTTGTGGGCTGAGAGAAAATTTATATATAATGTAATACAAAATTGAAGACCAAAGGTAAGGGTAGTTGAGAGTATTTATTGATATAAAGGTGTCAAGGTTGGTTATATAGAGAGTGCATGAGAGCATGGGTAAATTTAATCTGTGGTCATTGGACTTTCAGTAAAATTTCAATTGTGTCACTAGACTTTCATTTGTTTTAATAAGGTTATCGAATTCAATTCATTTTCGAATTGGGTCACCGAACTTTAATTTAGTTTATTATTATTATTATTTATTTTTTGGAATTTTAAAACTTTATCACTTTGTGGTTCAAAAATGGGTGAAAATTGTTTAATTGATAGTCTTCCTTCCGTGGAATTGATGCACGACTTGACAATTTAGCACGACAACACATCATAAAGCCCCAGTTTGACAACACACACACACACATTATCCTATTCAATTGCATATTCGTATAATAAAATATTCAATACGTAAATTCAAGATTTTTCTTATTTTTTAACTACACTTTCTCCTAAGAATAACTATTTAAACCATTGTTTTTCCCAAATACTGACAGTAAAATAGGGGCGAAGGTGTTAAAAATGTTCTTTAACATTTTAATCGAGATGGCTTTGCTATAATTCTCGTTTTATCATGTAGCAATTACACGAGAGATCATGATACATAAGTGAAACTTGAAACTAAATTGTTTTTCCCAATAACCTAACTAAAATTTGAGGGACTATACATGAAATTTACTCATGAAAAGATACAAAAGTGGTGGATATTTTTACATCCACGTAATTTGATATGGCCCGTTAAAGACACAATGTCACGTGGGTTCATAATGTCACACAAATTCAATATGGTGATTTGGCCATAAAATTGACCTCAAATTCAAGTGAAAATGTTGTGGCCTAGATGGTTCTAGGTGGAGGCAACTTTGAATTGTCACTATCTTCATTAAAGGACAAACAACTTTTTTCAGACAGTGGATCTTTGTTCAACAAGTGCTGCACATGAATCCCACAACGTCCTTCAAAATTTCAAAATTTTCATTACTGTTGTGTTTGTAAGATGGTATTAACTAAATAAGTAATAAAATGAATTTAAGAGTTCGAATTATTATTTTCACAAATACTATGTATCTAATTATTAATCTCGCTATTCTTAGCTTCTACTTGAGTACGAACAATTAAAATTGATTTTAATTATTATCTAAATATTATAAGCCTAGAAAAGTGCGCGAGTAACAATTTAGTGTTTTATTATGAAAAACGCGAGTTCACTATACTATATTATTTGTTAATAGGTCTTACTTAAGAGCATACAATCACTAAAAAGTAAAAAAAACCCAATTAAATGACCAAAAAATTAGTACTAGTATATTTCTACCTTCAACCCAAATTCCGATTTTTATTACATGGTCTAAACAAATAACTCACGTTGACTTGTTAGTGTTATCACATCAATAAATGAGTGATGAAGTAATTTAAAGCAGGGAAAAAAAGTAAAAACAATACTAAAAAATTAATTGAAGATCAAAACATGATAATAAAAATAAAAATTCTCATTTAGCTACACATTATGAGATAAGAAAAATACAAAAAAGATTTGGAGCACATCACTAGGGTTGAAGGTAAAACTGAAAAAGGATAAAAATCTTGAACCAAAAATCTGTCTTCTCCCATGCCAAGTTCTTGAAACCCCAGCTTTATTCCTATTCTCCTTTATAATTTTCTCAGTTTTGTCTTCTAATTCCCTAACCCCTCTCTTAGCTCTTTTACGATAATAAAATGTGTTAATTTAATCGATGTCCACTGAACTTTGTTATTGTTACTACTTGCTCATCGATTTTTAAAAAGTTACTTGTTACTCACTGAACTTTGTTATATGTTACTATCCGCTCTAACAAAATCTAAAAGTTTACTTGTTGTTTTAAGAATTGTCCAACTCCTCTCTTAGCTCCTTTTTAAAATGGTGGCTATTTTTTCCCTTTTTAGTAGCTTCACTAGAGGTGTCAAGACGGACGGGCCGACCAGACCCGTAAAAATCAGCCCGGATCGACCCGGGACCGCGGGCCGACCCGTGACCCGAGCGGGCGGTTCACGGGCCACAAAGTTGTGACCCGCGGGTTTCGCGGGCTTAGACTTCACGGGCCGCGGTTAACCCGCTGGCCCGTGAGGAAAATAAAAAAAAATAAAAGAAAAATCTTGAGAAAGAGCCGTTGAACGGAGAGAGCCGTTCAGGCTCCAGCATGCAGGCGTAGCTGCAGCTACGCCTGCATGCTATTTTAAATTTTTATTTTTTTTGACTAATTGTATTTGTAACGGTAATATCAAATATTTCATCTATAAATTCAATTCAAATATTTTTTAGTTCACTTCACTTTCGTTTTTCAAGTTTCAACTACAAATATTATCACCATCTCTATTATATTTCTTTCTTCTTACTACTAAACTGTTTAATACTATTATATTATGGATTCTCACGATTTTTCGTCTCAAAATCCTATTTTCAATGATAGTTGCTCCCCAATAAATGTAGAAGATGATAATGTTGCAGAAGTTGGATCATCTCAAAATTCAAGGAAAAAAAAACAAACATCAGATGTGTGGCAAATTTTTACAGTAAATGAAATGGATGGAAAAGCAGTATGCAATATCTGCAAAAAAGATTATGTCTGGAGATATGGTCAAGGCACCGGCACGCTACGGAGACACAAAGAGAAACATCTAAATGAAACAGGACATTTGGATCCTAGACAAACTCAAATTACTGGTTTTACTAATGCTAGTGGATCAGTCACTTTTACTAATTTTGTTTATTCGCAGGAACGAATGCGAGTTGGGATGTCGGAATTTTTAGCAGCTCGTGAGATGCCCTTCACATTTGCAGAAGATCAGTATTTTGAAGAGTTCCTGCAAAAGTACATTCAACCTTCTTACAGGAGCGTAAGTAGAAATACTGCTCGTTCTGATTCTATGAAATTATTTTATACAATGGCTGAGAATTTAAAAAATGAACTTAAAAAAATTGATGGAATTATGTGTTTCACGTCTGATTGTTGGTCTGGACGAAATCATAATGGTTATGCTTGTGTTACAGCACATTTCATTGATAATAATTGGTTATTGCATAAGAGAATTATTGCTTTTCGTTTACTTGAATATCCACATAATGGTGTAAATTTGTGTGAAAATTTATTACAAGTTTTTAATGAATTTGGTGTGTTAAATAAACTATTTAGTGTTACATTTGATAATGCAAGTGCTAATAATGCATGTATTGAGCTTTTAATTAGGGCGGTTAGACCCCTATATGATTCTAAATTATTTCACATGCGTTGTGTTTGTCATATATATAATTTAGTTGTGCAAGATGGTTTGAAATTAATAACACCACAAATAAGTATAATTAGAGAATCTATTAATTATATTTCTTGTTCAGATTCTAGACAACAAGAATTTGCAAAAATTTGTAAAAATCTTGGATTGAGAAGAAGAAAATTTGTTGATGATGTTCCTAATAGATGGAATTCAACATTTTTAATGTTAAAATAAAGCATTTAAAGTTATGAAATTTTTGAAACCTTTTTATAAGGCAACAAAAGTTAGTTCTGGAGTTTATTATCCAACTAGTAATCTTGTACTTTTACAATTAGTAGAAATTGCTGGACAATTTTCATCATTTAGAGACGATCCATTTTTCTTTCAAATTATTTACTCAATGGAGGAAAAGTTTAAAAAATATTATGAAAACATGCCACTAATTTTTCCAGTGGCAGTTGTAATGGATCCTCGTATTAAGTTGTTTGGTGTTCATTGTGCTTTAGAATCACTTTCTGATACATTAGCTTTTAACATAAATATTACAAATCGACAATTGGATACTTTTATTAATGAAATGTATAACGACTATTTTATTAAATATGGTAACAATGAAAATATTTCTTCTTCTACAAACTCTAGTACAACTTCTAAAGGCAAATCTTCTTTTTTCTCCATAATAGCTAAGAAACGTAATGTTCTTGGTTCTTCATCTACAACTTCAACTGCAAATTCAAATACCACACCTGCTGAATTAGAAAGATATTATCAATTTGATCATTATAGTTTAATACCTGAAGATGAAGTGGATAATTTAGATATTTTACGATGGTGGAAATTAAATGAGCGATCATATCCTGTATTATCTAAAATGGCACGAGATCTACTAACAGTTCCAGTCTCAACAGTGGCATCCGAGTCTGCTTTTAGTGCAGGTAACAGGGTATTGGACGAAAGAAGATCTAGACTTAAAGAAGATATTTTGGAAGCTCTCATATGCGTGAAAGATTGGATATTCGCGGATCGAATGATACAAGATAAAATTATTGATGATATTGCTGAAGACTTCAAAAATCTTGCAATTCCTGAAGATTGATTGGAAAACAAAAATATAATTTTTGAACAACTAAATTATAGTTAAGTAGGTGCCAACCTAGTTGGGATGTACTTAAATTATAAATTATAGTAAAAGTAGGTGTCAACCTAGTTGGGATGTACTTATACTATAAATATTTGATAATAGTAATTAGACATGCATTTAGTTGTTATTTGTTTAAATTAAATTTAACTTTGCAAAGTTATAAATAATTCATGTAACATTAAATTTGAATTCTATGTAAAAATTTCTTGATATAATTATGAATTTATCATTTTGTTCAATTCTTAGTTTACATTTAACAAAATATATATATATATATATATATATATATATATATATATATTTTTTTTTTTTTTTTTTTTTTTTTTTGCTATAAATATGAAAAATTCTATATTTTTATAATTTTATTTATACAATCATACGGGCCAAACCGGAACGAACCGCGACCCGTGACCCGCATGGGCTCGACCCGGATGGGTCAGCGGGCGGGCCTGGGTTGTAGTCCAAAATTGTGGGCCGACCCGTAACCGGCCCGGAACCCGCAGCGGGCGGGCTTTTTTTTCACGCGGGCCGTTACCAGGCTCACATGAGGCGGGCCGACCCGGTCTGGACCACCCGAATTGACACCTCTAAGCTTCACCACGAGAGTAAAGCATTGATTAAGCTCCTCTTTTAGGAAACTTGATCACAATTGAAACAATAAAAAAAGTATCATTAATTTCTTTACATTTGTTCCAAGTTTAGTCTCCGTTTGTTTCCCATACAAATTTACTAAAAATGAGAAATATGATCGTTATACATCACATCAAACCTTCAAATTTGAATTTCTATCTCTTGTGTGAGACCTAATAACAATTATATTTTTCATTCTCATTCTACAATAATGCGCATCAAACGGAGGCGATTTGTAAGAGTTGATTGTTGGAGATGACTTAGAGAAGGGAATATATGACGTGTGCAACTAAAGTTGTCGGTTCGAACCAAAACTTTCAAGAAAAGAAAGGAATTTCAAAACACTAGAGTATTTTTATCCGAAAAAAGATAGTACTTAGCTATCTTTTACTTGAAAAAAGGAAAAAAAAATAAAAAATTAAATAAAAAAATATAGAAGAAACATTAAGGTAAAGGAATTTGTAAAAGAAAACCAAACAAATTCCTAAAACAGATTACTTGAAAATAAATAAATAAACAATTTGAGAAAAAAATAATGTGAGGAAAATAAAAGCAATATAAACACATTAAACAATATAAAATAAAAATAATTTCAGTAAATAATTATTAGCTTAAGAAATTCGACTCATAGAAGGAAAAAAATCGAATAAAATAAAGCGAGTAAAAGAAATTTGCAAGACTCGTTGAATAAAAATCACGAAAATCATATAAATAGATCGAACAATAAAAATTAAAAAATAAATTTTGTAGAAGAAAAAAATGAGCAAAATAGAGCCAGCAAAAGTAATTTGCAAAAATCTATCCAAAATCATGAAATCACATAAATAAATTGAACTCTATAAAAATGGATTTGAGACAAATGATGTATGTGTAATGTTGAGTAAAAATGAGTGAACAATCGATAACATTTTATCTTTGAGTGAGCAAGCAGTAACCAAAAGTAAAGGTCAATGATTTCTCATTTTAACTAATTTTCAAAATTTAACACTGTTTATTATCACTTAGAATTTTCATCTGTTACATGAATTTTTTCGTCCACATGGATGAAAAGAATGAGATAGATGATGGTAGGTAATATTATGTAAAAGTGAGTAAACGATCAGTTATTTTTTATTTTTGAGTGAGCACAATCACAAATAAAAGTTCCTTATTAAATATTTAGCTCCTATTTGAATCACAATATTATTTTTCTACTCATTTTTAACCACATATTTTTTAATAAAATAATATTTTTCATCACATCAATAATTTTTCCTTCTTTTTCAACCACATATTCACTATCATGTCACAAAAAAGAAAAAAAAAAATACATTCTTTCTATTTTAATGTGTATCAAACACGGACTTAAACTACTTGCAATTGGGTGCTTTGATATACATGCAATTGGATAATTATAAAGGAAATTGGCAGGTCGGGTTCCCAAACACTAAGTAGCACTTGGGTTCCCATTCTTTATTTTTTAGCGCATGAATACTCAGATTCAAATAATGGTTGCACTTGAAGCCTAGATTGATGGTTACCAGGGGCGGAGGCCCCCCACCCAAAATTTTTGACAATTTTTTTTAATTTTAAAATTTTATTTTTTGGGCACAATTTATTTTTATTTTTAATTTTAATTTTTATATGCTAAGTTCAGCCTAAGAAGGAAGTCCAAAATCGCCCAACCCAATCCAAAAAATGAAAACCCCACTTCGCACCCGTCTAATCATGCTCCTACTCTCCCCAGTGTTGACATATGGTTGATTATGACCTTAATGTTTTGATTATAACAAACAAGCCATTTTATTTACTAACATTTGATTTTGAGTGATGATAGTTCAATGTTAAAATCGATCAAGAATTGTCAAAATGAACACATCATAAATCGGACTCGAAATGAAGATCAAAGTGAAAGTTAGCATTCGAGAGCGATTTTCTTACGACGATCAAATTGGAACTTGAAGATTCGCAACAAGCCAAAAGAACGACAAGTCAAGACGATTAAACATTGTACATTTATATGTAAATGTATTAACACGTCAATCTTTAGCAAGTGTATAAAGTTCAAATTATTTTCATAATTCATCATCACTTGCATAAAATGTTTTGATCAAAAGTAAAATTGATTTCCAAAATGATGTTTAAACTTATATCATATTCTTAACATCATTCAAAACATTTTCACAAAATAATAATAATAATAATAATAATAATAATAATAATAATAATAATATTCTAGTCAACCGGTTGACTTCGATAGACCGAAAGTTGACTTTTCGGTCGATCGAAAATTGCTGTTTCGGTCAACCGAAAATCCAACGGTTTGATTTGCAACGGCTATATTTTGATCAACCGAAAATTTTGATCAACCGAACTTACCCGAGAGTGCCTATTTTTGCTCTATAAATACCAATCTCTTTTGCATTCAATTCTAACAACTTACAAGAGATTTTTTAAGAGTTTATTTGTTGAAAATCATTGAGTTTACTTGATTATAAATTCTATTTCATTTATTACAAAGAATTTCTTGATTGATCAAACTAATTTTCATCTATCTCATCAAGAATTCTTTTTGCAAAGAAACTTTCACAATCTCATCTATTAAAGAAACTTTCACAATCTCATCTATTCTTCATTCTTGGTAGAAGTTTTCTTTGCCAACACTTTGATTTAAGTGTAAATCTCTCTTCATACTTAACTTGTATTATTTGTTAAGAGAGATTATTGGTTGAAAAACTTTGATACAAAGATACAAACTATTTCATTATCTATTCTTCATTTTTTGTAGAAGTTTTATTTGCCAACACTTTTATTAAAGTGTAAAATCTCTCTTCATACTTAACTTGTATTATTTGTTAAGAGAGATCATTGGTTGAAAACTTTGATACAAAGATACAAACTATTTCATCATCCATCATTCATCAAAGTTTACAACAAAAACACTTGAGCTTTACTATTTGCTATATATTGAAGTGTTATCATAACTCTCTAATACTTAACTTGATTATATCATTGGTTAAGAGAGTTTCTTCAATTGTAAAATTATCACTTACATTTTGACGGTTTCGAGAGCCTTGTGAAAACTCGATTGTAAGGATATGTGCTCCTTGTTGTAAGTCACCTAAGGATAAGTGCTCCTTGTTGTAAGTCACTTAAGGGTAGGTGCTCCTTGTTGTAAGTCACCTAAGGATAAGTGCTCCTTATTGTAAGTCACTTAAGGATTGGTACTCCTTGTTGTAAGTTACCATTATAGTGCATTTGGCCTTACTCGTGACGGAGAGCTTGGTAACGGGGACGTAGAACACATTGTGTATCGAACCCCATTAAATTGGTTTGTTATCTTTACATTATTGCACTTTACTTTACATTGCCATTTATATTGTGCTATATCCATACTTGAATTAAGTTATCGTATTTGCATATTTACTTGTTATATTACACTTTGCATTTATATCTTGTGTATTGAATAGTTTTGAGACTAAGTGTCGAAAAAGTTTCAAAAACCAATTCACCCCCCTCTTGGTTAGTTATTCTTGGGCTAACACCCAGGACCCCCCCTCCGCCCCTGAATCAAACCCACTTCGCACCCGTCTGCTCCTCTTTATAGCCTCTCGCCTTCATCCCTTTATCAAACTCATTCTCGAGTCAAGCCTTTCTAGATATTCCTCAACATCCCAGGCCTAGCTATTCCCCGAGCTTAGAAATGCATTATGTTTTCCCTTTCCTAGTTTTGAATTGATTGATTGACTCAGTTCATGAAAGAGTAAATCATGAGGAGGCTTTCGAATTTTGAAGGTTAGGCATCAAATTGTATTACAGTATGTTATTATTTTGATTGTAAGTTTCCTTTTAAGGTTTAATCTTTGTGGGGGATAAATAAGCATTTTTTGAGAAGAATAAGCAGCTTGATTTGAATTTAGCCTTCAAATTTTGTGTTTTTCCTCCTTACAGTTTACAGAGGTGAAAATTGATTTGGCTGTGCAATGACTTGTAGGCTATGGTGAGTTTTTGCATGGCATGGTTTTTTAATTATGCTTTCTGGTTCCTCCTTACTTGTTTGTATAGTTGTATTGTTTATCAATTATCAGTGTAAGAGTTTCCTCACTCCTCAGGCTCAGTGATGGAGAAGTATTTCAAAAGAGTGTGTAAATTTCATCCATCTTCGATTGAACAAAACATTGATGAAAGGAATGTTCAGATTGATATTCGGGATGAAGGGGATGAAAGTGATGAGATTGATGTTGGGATTGGGAATGAAAGTGATGAAAATGAAAGTGAAGATATTGATGAAATTGGTGTTGGGGATGAAGGGGAAGAAAGTGATGAGATTAATGTAGAACAATTGCCTTCAGACCCTGGATTGCGAATTCCAATTAATCATTATCATGTTAATGTTCGGGATGTTGTTCGAAGGGAATATGTGCAAAGGGGTCCTTGCCAGCCTCGTAATCATGAGTTTTTGGTGTCAAAAAAGAGAAATAAAGATAGACGATTTGGTACTAATTGGTATGATGAATGTCCTAGTTGGCTAGAATTTAGTATAGCAAAAAATGCAGTATTTTGCTTGTATTGCTATCTGTTTAGTTCAAGTCGTGTTTCTTTTGTTGTCGGTGGATTCTCAAATTGGAAAAAGAAAAGTAGTCTAAAAAAACATGTTGGAAATGCCGGTAGCACACACAACCTAGCTCGGATTAAGTTTGAATCATTCAATCACCAAGAACAAAGTATTGGGGCTTGTCTCTTCAAGCAATCAGAACAAACAAGAAGTGCATATCGAGCTCGTCTGGGTGCATCAATAGATTGTGTTCGATATCTTCTACGACAAGGGCTTGCTTTTCGTGGAAGTGATGAGTCTGAAGATTCAAGCAATCAAGGAAATTTTCTGGAACTACTAAAATGGTTGTGTAATCATGATCCTCGGATTAATGCTGTTTGTTTGGAGAATGCTCCTACAAATTTCAAATTAACCTCACCAGAAATTCAAAAGGATATCGTTAGTGCTTTCGCCTTTGAAATTAACAAGGTCATTATCAGTGAGATTGGTGATGGGTTATTTTCTATTCTAGTTGATGAATCCCGTGATATTTCAACTAAGGAGCAAATGTCAGTTGTTTTGCGATATGTGAAGAATGGGCATGTAATTGAACGTTTTATTGGCATCCAACATGTTTCAAGTACCACGGCTATCTCACTTAAGCTTGCTATTGACGACTTGTTCTCTAGATATGGCTTAAGCATGGCTAATTTGAGAGGTCAAGGTTATGATGGAGCTAGTAATATGCGGGGTGAGTATAATGGTCTCAAAACACTTATCTTGAAAGAAAACCCAAGTGCGTACTACATTCATTGCTTTGCTCATCAACTTCAACTAGCTCTTTTAGCAGTTGCAAAAAAACATGGTGATATCCAATCTTTCTTTTATTTGGCTGATAGTGTGGTGAATGTTGTTGGAGGATCGGCTAAGAAGTGTGATCTTATTCGCGAGATGCAAAGACTCAAAATTTGTGAAGCACTAAATGCCGGTGAAATATCAAGTGGTCGAGGCCTTAATCAAGAAACTAATATCAAGCGTTCCGGTGATACACGTTGGGGCTCGCACTACAAATGTTTATGTAACCTGATGCTCATGTTTTCAAGTACAATTGATGTTATTGAGATAATTGCTACTGATAATACAATTTGTGGAAAAAAGGTGAAGCACATGTTTTGTTGGCATCAATTCGTACATTTGAGTTTGCATTTGGCTTACATCTAATGAAAAAGATATTAGGAATTTCAAATGAGTTGTCGAAGACATTACAGAAGAAAGACCTAGATATTGGTAATGCCATGTGTTTGGTAAAAATATGTAAACAACAGCTCCAAAAGTTCAGAGATGATGATTGAGATTCTTTTTTGGTAATGGTTAATTCCTTTTGTGGAAATCACGGCATTATCGTCCCTAACATGGATGATATGTATACACCTCTTGGCCGTTCACGATGTATTACTGTGACAAATTTGCATCACTTCCGTGTGGATTTATTTTATTCTGTCGTTGATATGCAACTTCAAGAGTTGAATAATCGATTTTCTGAGGTGAATAGTGACTTCTTTGTGTAGCGTGCTTGTGTCCAGATAATTCATTTGCAGCTTTTGACAAGAGCAAATTAATTCACATGTGTACATTTTATCCGAAAGATTTTCAAGGATCAGCCGTGATGGAACTTGATGATCAAATTGACACATACATCATTGATATGCGCACTAATGAAGAATTTGAAGGATTATAAGGCCTTGGTGAACTTGCACAAAAGTTGGTTGTAAGAAAAAAAAATGAAGTATACCCGTTATTATACAAACTTTTGAAATTGACATTAATTCTTCCAGTTGCTGCTACTACGGTAGAGAGGGTATTTTTTTTGTAATGAATTATATCAAAAATAGATTGCGCAATCAAATGAATGATAAATGGTTAAATGATAGCTTGCTTGTGTATATTGAGAATGATGTATTCGACATGATTGATGATGATGTAGTTATACAACATTATCAAAGTATGAGAATTCGAAAGGAACGCTTGTAATAAGGTATGATTTTGCTAAATTAAAGATTAGTACTTTCTTTTATACGTTTCTTGATTTTTTTGTTAAGTCTTCATAAATTAATTTATGTTCTTTTGTTTCTTTTCTCCATTACAAAATACCAACTTCCCTCATTTTAACATATAATGTTTAAAAAAAAAAAAATTCGGGGGCAAGGCCCCTACCCCTTCAATTTCGGGACCCTCCTACTTCGATAGGCTGGCTCCGCCCCTAATGGTTACCATCTCTTCTACCTTTAGATTGGCTCATGCAGAAAAAATTTTCAAGACATTTTGGTCCATTCCCAAGTTTAGCCATTAGTTGAGTTTGATGATTCACATGTCTAAAAATAAAAAATGGGGAACCAAGCGCTAATATTTTAATGTATGGGGACCTACCCCCAATTGCCATTTTACCCTAATTATGAAGTAAATGCTATGGAATGGAGTGGGAGGATCAATAGTGCTAGATGATGATTGATAATGTTTATTGACAATCATGATTTGGTATCATTACATTCATTCATTTCAAAAAAATTTAAAAACTGTTTTTTAAAATCAACTATCCAGATTTTGCCATATCAAATATTATTAACAAACTTTGTTAATCATTATTGTACAAGTAGATTAATTCGTGGGCAGATTCCGCATCTTAAATGCATTTCCCTCTTCTACTAAAAGAGGCAATCCGCAGTTTACTATTCATTCTTGACGTATTTTTGTTTCCTAATTTATCCTCCCTCTTATAAAAAATTTCCTCAAAAAGGTGGAAAAAATAGATTCTTCCAGCCTCAATTGTTGACTTTTGATGTTCATATGACAAAAAAAAAAAAAAAAAAAAACTATTAACTGTAGGCGGTGCAACAAAAAGGTGAGGACAACAAAAAGGTGAGGACTTTTGCCTATCACATTAAACGTAGGCGGTCAAAAATGTAGACGCCTTTTGTATAGTTTCAATAACTTTTGATATTTTTGTAGTCGGTTAATTTTTGTAGTCGGCTGAAGAGATTAGTCTATTTATATAATTTTTACTAATTATAAATTACAATAATTAATAATACTTACATAAAATTATACCTGAATTTATGTAGATAAAAAAAACCGTTGAAAAACTGACTAGGAAAGACCAAAAAAAAAAATAAAAAAAAATTATATATTACTCCCCGTGCGCGCACGGGGAGTTTCAGGAGTTTGAAACTCCTCGTGCGCGCACGGGGAGAGAATCGTTTTTTTTATTTTATTTTATAGAAGAGGGATATCAAATGTAATTGAAAATATTAATTAAACCCGTGCCTTTTTTTTTTCTAACAGTTCAACTTAATTACATTTTACACAAATTATAAATATAAATTCATTTATTAACAATTTAACTCAAAATAATTAGAAAATATTCGATGTCATACATACATAATAATACTTACATAAAATTACACCTGAATTTATGTAGATAAAAAAAAAACCGTTGAAAAACTGACTAGGAAAGATCAAAAAAAAATAAAAAAAAATTATATATTACTTCCCGTGCGCGCACGGGGAGTTTCAGGAGTTTGAAACTCCCCGTGCGCGCACGGGGAGATAATCGTTTTTTTTTTCATTGAAGAGGGATATCAAATGTAATTGAAAATATTAATTAAACCCGTGCCTTTTTTTTTCTAACAGTTCAACTTAATTACATTTTACACAAATTATAAATATAAATTCATTTATTAACAATTTAACTCAAAATAATTAGAAAATATTCGATGTCATACATACATAATAATACTTACATAAAATTATACCTGAATTTATGTAGATAAAAAAAAACCGTTGAAAAACTGACTAGGAAAGACCAAAAAAAAAAATAAAATAAAAATTATATATTACTCCCCGTGCGCGCTGAAACTCCCCGTGCGTGCACGGGAAGTGTGTCTCCCCGTGCGCGCACGGGGAGATAATCGTTTTTTTTTTATTATTTTTATTTTATAGAAGAGGGATATCAAATGTAATTGAAAATATTAATTAAACCCGTGCCTTTTTTTTTCTAACAGTTCAACTTAATTACATTTTACACAAATTATAAATATAAATTCATTTATTAACATTTTAACTCAAAATAATTAGAAAATATTCGATGTCATACACACATAATAATACTTACATAAAATTATACCTGAATTTATGTAGATAAAAAAAAACCGTTGAAAAACTGACTAGGAAAGACCAAATAAAAAAAAAAAAAAATTTCCCCGTGCGCGCACGGGGAGATCCAAACTCCCCGTGCGCGCACGGGGAGAAACGCTGGTTAACAAGCGCACGGGGAGAAACGCTGGTTAACAAATATCGCTTTCTTCCATAAAACCAAATCTCTTCCGTATCTTATTTCCCTTTCCCTCCTTCTCCAAGAGTCGATAATGAAGGCGATTCTACTTCTTCTCCTCCTCCTCTCCGCGCCTTCTTCTTTTTCTCTCTGTGGTCCATCATCTTATTCTTCTCTCCGTGCATCCATCTCTCCACGCACGGAGGCAAGATTCCGTGACACTCACGCGAAGCCTTTTGCTTTTCAGTCTTCAACACGTAAATATCCTACAATTCTTCAGTTTCCAATAGGCCCAACACAGTCACATAGAAGGTGAACCGAATCGGAAGAAACCAAATGCCTGCTATGGAGGTCCTCGATTTCCCCCAATTCTTTAGGTATTTCATTGCTTTTTTGGTTTTTGCTTCTGGGTTTTCATTTCGTTTGTTCCTGTGGGAGTATTTTTCTCCTACTGGAGTGATTACTCAAGAGGGACATGGATAAAATACTTGTGCCTTTTTTCGTGGTTGCAGGATTAATGAAATTGAACTTTCTATTTTGTAAGTTTCGAATGTTAAACTGGAATCTCTCTATTGAATGTGATCTGCGGATAGTTTTCAATTTTGTTAGAATTTTGTAATGAGAAATTTTTTGCATATATTGTGGATGCTTATACACATTATTATAGGTACTGGGTTTTGTATTTAATATTCGATAATGTCTTTTTGTGGTTCTATTGTGATTAATGATTATGCAGTCCTATATTAATATTTTGAGCTGTTTTCTTAGATTTGTTGTAAAGATGTGATTTTTAAGTATGATATGATTTGGATATGTTTTTTTATTAATTTCTCCTTTATATTTGTTCTTCACTTGGAACAGATGAGACATGTCCATTTTACATTGTCAAGCTTATGTAATGATTAACTTGTTATGAGTATGTTAAAATTGAATTTCTAATGAACAAACAAATTTGTAATTAATTGCATAAAACTTAATGAAAAGTCGTGCTATCATTGGGCTAATCTATTTTAATTTCACCCGTGTTAGAATCACATGAATAATTGTATATTTCTGTACTGAAGCTTCATGAAATTGTAGTTAGATATATTTTCCATCACAATGCTTGTGTACTTTCACATCATGATGAAAAAGACTACATTAAGTGGTGAAAATATAGTCTTTTACTGCAGTCACTAGCCTTCCCTCCAAGGTGATATTAATATTAATGAGTGAGACAATTGGAGTTAGCTTAAATTCTGATGTCTCATAATAGAGATCTCTATTGCTAATCAAATACAGCTAGAGGTAGGAAATGAAGTAAACAAGAGTTCAGTTAAAAGTTATATTCTCTCAACTGGATGATTACAAAATTTATATTTTATTAGCTTTTTAAATTATCAGCTTTTGTATGTCTAAAAGTTGATGCATAACTTATCATGAAAATAATTTTTGTGCATTGGTGCCTGAGTCTTCTGTCAATTGGATAATTACAGTATTAGATGATAGGAATGAAACAAAGGACAACAACTTCATTTATGCAAGTTTTTTAGCACGGTTTATTTTGTTATTAGAGATAAGTAATCTTCTTTAAATAATGTGAATTTTACCTTTTACCAAATGAATTTCATTTCAACTACTTATTTATAGCTTCATTTATGTAACTTTTTTAGCACGGTTTATTTTGCTATTAGAGATGAGTAATCTTTAAATAATGTGAATTGTACCTTTTACCAAATGAATTTCATTTCAACTACTTATTTCCCCTTTCCTTTAAAAGAGACAATGCCAAGATTACTGCTCATTTGTGAGTTGTTGTTTTCACACTTGAAATTCCTTGGTCTTGGCTATTGTTCACCAGCTTGTTTGTTCCATAAATATCTCTTCTCTAGCTGTTTATAAATATCTCCCCTATAAAATTTGGTTTTGCTCTCTCTCTCTCTCTCTCTCTCTCTCTCTCTCTCTCGTCTTTTGGCTACTTCACAACCAAATCAAACCCTAACAGAAGAAGAAAGGTAAAATTCAAAACACACAACGCTTGACTTCTATTGACCTTTTTTGCTTACTAAATCTCACTTGGTAGAATCTGTAATCTTGTATTGATATTTCTCTCTGTTCTTCTATTAAATTCACCGCTATTTTAGACGCTTTTATTTTGCAACTGTGAAAAGTAGTCCTTTATCATGTACATGAATTTCCTGAACTCATGAACACGAATCAGTTTAACATCACGGATCACAGTATTGGTTATGATTTTCTTTGCCTACCTGGTAATGCTTACCTCTAATGTTTTCATGTAGAAAACCAGTAACGATATTCTTATTCAAAATTTTCGACTAGAATTTTCCTTAAAGGAGCATATCTCTTCGAGGAGGTACGTTCTTATGAAAGCATTTATTCTCTTCGGTAAAACGATAAAGTAGAAAAATTTGTTTATTTGTCCCTTTATTTTCATTTTCAACTCGTACAAAATTGTGATTAGAATGATATTTGGTCCAGCAATTGCAGAACTTGTGAGTTGAGGCTATAAATTTACATCCATTTTACCATCTATCGTCTAAAATATACCCTCTTGAGTTATCCCTCTCCTTCCCAGAATTTGACAGTTACATATTACATATTTCCTTTTGGGTAACGATTTCATTGTATACTGATTTAAGTTTTGTGTTGTGTTGCTCATAGCATTTCGAGGACTTTGTGATATGACATTCCTACAAGCATTCTCGTGATATTCTGATAGCATGTAAAGCCTATGTAGAAAGCACTCAATCGGGATGTCTTGTCAAGGTGATTGTTGAAGATGTTGACGAAAGTGATAAGAGCTCACACGATTTGAAGACCAATTTAGTATAGTTCATCACTACGTTAGTAAATACATTTTTTTCCAAATTAACACAAAAAACTGTCAAGAGTTCTTTTATTTAGCTCACATTCGTACCTGCTGGTAGGATATAAAATAAATTTTACATCATGTCCCATGCGAAGAGATGATAGGATGAAGAATGTGCTTTTATTACTTATGATTTTTGTCATCTGAGATTACAACTTTTTTGCAATTTGTCAATGTTATTGGGTTCCGTTCGTCATTCAATTAATATTATGTTCTTTCGTTATTAATTCCTATTTTCATAGCGTTTGATAGTAAAGTTCAGTATCTATAATTCTTAACTCTGGAAAAACAAGTGCATGAAAAAATGTTACATTATGCAAAAAATGAGATAAATATATATTTTTTTAAACGCTAATATTACCTTCGAAATGACATTGCCCGTGCATTGCACGGGCAATAGACTAGTGTTTATTAAAAGCCTATTTGAACCCCTTTTTTTGTTGTAAAAAATGCATTTTAGAATAATAATTGGACGGAGATTATGTGGTTTAATTTTTTTTATTTATCTATAATATTGTTTTATTGAAGGATATGTGATTGAAAATTAGAGAGTGAAAAATATATTTTTAAAATAATGAAAACCAAACAAGGGCTAAATCGAAACGAAAATATTAAATATTTTCTGAGTTTTATGACAATATCAAAGACACATTATCATGTTTAAAAAATCACATTATTTCATGTTTTTAGTTATGAATATCACATAAATAACCCAACCACTTTTTAAATCAAATATCATTTAAAATGAAGTTGATATACCTAAAATGCTATTGTAAAATAAAAAAAGATATATTTTTTTTCCTACAATTAGCTGTAGTTAATTTGTTCAAAGTAAACTTTAAGATTATAAATCGACACATTAATATACAAAGTTAGTTCGACATAATTTAAATTTTTATCGTACAAAAATATTTATTTTGTCACAATTAAATATCTAATTACCAAAGTGGGTGATTAAGGTGGAGAAGGCTCAAACCATTCAAGGGGGCCGAGGATTATACAGTATCTGTTTAACAGGCCTTTTCAGGGATAAGAGGATGGAATTGGGGCACTCAGGATGCGTGTTGTGGTCTACTTGTGGGGTTGGGTTGGGGTTGGGGGGGGGGGGGGGGGGACGGGGGTGAATGCAACAAGGTTCTTTATGCCCTTGTTTGGTAACTATTATTTCAAATTTTTTTTTGTCCACGTATTCATTTTAAATCAAACATTCACACAATAAAATATTGTGCATGTAAATCCAAAATTTTCCCTACTTTTTAACCACACATTCTCCAAAAATTTACTTTTCAAAATATTATTTTTCTCAAATAATTTCCATTAAACTGACTATCAGAATTGCCTCGGAGGAATTTTAATGAAATGAGGCTAGCATGGTATAAATCTAATAAATGGCCTTTAGCAAGATGCATCATGTTTAGGATTTAAATATCATCAAAACAATGTCTATCGAGCTAAAAATACAAAAAATGGAGCCTCCCTAATAAAACTAGAGATGTGGGCAATACCTATGAACCAATTATGAGAATACGTGGAAAACTATATAGTTCTGAGATTGATAGAAATCTTCGCATGACATAAAATATGTCTTGAGAAATTTGGAATTCACACTTTACACGAATTTCAATTTTGAACTTTGTACAGAACGTTGTGCACGCTTCTGTTCACAGTTATCCAAATTTATTAAAATAAACTAAATAAATAAAAACATATTACTCTAAATTCATCCACTAATATTTATTTTTAATAAAATCTATTGGACGATTTTATATTCTTTTAGAATTAACTAAGATCATGGACTAATGCAGGTGGAATGTACAATTATACGAATATAGAGTTTTGTGTTCGTAGGAAGGTGAACTCGAGAGAAGATATGGAAATGGTGGAAGAGACATTGACAAAGAAGCAAAAACAAGTGTTAGCAATGGAGGATTATGTCGATCTAGTTGGCGGTCACATATTAATCGATATTCGAAATTCAATAGAATCTTTGCAATTTTAAAAACCCAACGTCATGGAATATATTCTGTTGACGTACAAAATTGAGACCCAATTAAATGACCCAAATAATAGAGGCCAATTAGGAAATTAGAAGGATAGGCCCAGATAAGACCATGTAAAAAGTCCAAAATGGAGTCATATAGTGGAAGCCCATCATCGCCCAAGTATGCAAGACGTCCAAGATCAGGGTGGCATACTACTTTATTGTTATTCAGAGCGATGACCTCATCATCGCCCAAGCCCGCAAGATGCCTAGGAGCTGAGCGAAGGTAATGCCTAGTTGTTATTTAAGGCGACAGTTATTGACACAGTTAATGGGTAATCTTATCACATTCCACGATCCAAGGATCTTGAAGGCAAGCAGTTAAATAATGGAAATAATGGTAGCAGTTAAAGACGGCAGTTTATTGACAAGTCAGCCATTATGGAGAAAGTGGGTAGTTACAAGGCGACGAGCGGTTGTCAAACGGTTCCACAACAAAAACTGTCAAATGAGTATAAAAGAGAAGAGAAGACATAGAAGCAAGCCCGATCAAAATCACTCTCGAACAGAGAATATGTAATTTTCATTTCCTTTAATTTCTTGTCTTTAAACTTTTGATTGCATTGTGTGCTTGTGCCCCTTGGAGGCATTTCGCTTCGTGTAAACTGTAACCTTCATAAATAAAACACCCCTCGTTGGAACTTTGTCTCAAGAGGTTTTGTTCCTTACACAATCGTCTGAGTCTTTTTAATTGTTAGTGAGACCCGAATTTTCGCGCGAAACAATTTGGCACGCCCAGTAGGACAATTGGTGTTTGAAGTTTGAAGATACGAAGAGTGAAGCAATATGCCTCATAAGAACTCCGATAAGGAGCCAGCAAGCCAATGAATAGTCCAGTCTGTGATTGAACGATACGAGGAGCAGCAAGGCACTCCAAGAACAGAGGGACAGAACCAAAGTCGTTATGAGCCAATGACAGAGTTGAGTCCTCGAACCATGCAACCATGCGGGTATTGTTTGGAGAACTCACACAAGATGTCGTTGAACAGGTAAATTTACAGAATGTTCACAATATAGAAAGATTTATTCAAAATGGGAATATACATTATGACAACATGGCCAAACAACTAAACACTCTAAATGAAATCATGAATAAGTTAGTGGGCCAAATTAGTCAACCAGTTATGCCAAGTATAGGGAATCATTTTCAATCCAGGACGATTGTGGGACATAATTCCCCAGTCCTAAGTTCGAATCAAGGAATAGAACCGCCATTTGGACCGTCTACTTCAAACCAGGGGGGTAACAGAATGGCAAACTTGAATAGTGGTAATGGAGCATCAAACCTGGGGGGTAACCCAAATGCAAGAGACAATGTCCAAACTAATGGACAGAATACCCCACGAATTAATGATAGCGAAAATACTCAGGCTCATGGTAACAATGGTTTGAATAATGACGCTTTTGCCACAAACCAAGTACCAAATGTTAGGCCTCAAGTAGTCCCACCAATGAATCAACCTATAGGAGTCCCGTGATCCCAACGCTGTGTTGAGGAATCAAATTACAGAGATAGTACATGATCAAATGGCTTTTGGGATGCATCCTTTTATTAGGCCGACCTACACAAAGCCATATCCTGATTGGGTAGATCAAGCATATCCCTGGCCTAGAGGGTACAAAGTTCCAGAATTTTCATTGTTTACCGGTCTGGGAGAAGTTTCAACCCTGGAACATATAGGGCGATTCACGCTGCAATGTGGTGAAGTAACTGATTATCACAAAATGAGATTGTTCCCTAGTTCGTTAACATGGGTAGCCTTCTCATGGTTTATTAACTTGCTAGCAAATTCTATCCAAACATGGCAACAATTGGAACAATTGTTCCACGCTCAGTTTTACAAGACTGAATCTGAAGTTACGTTGGCCGACTTGACGAATTTACGTCAACTGCCAAATGAATGGGCAGAAAGTTTCCTTCAGATGTTTAAAATAGTTATGAGCAAATGTTTTGTGCCTTTACCTGAAAAAGAGTTTGTCAAAATCGCTTAAAAGTTGTTTGAGCTTCGATCTAAAAAAGAAATTCCAGGACAGAGAGTTTCCTGACCTTTTCCAATTGAGTGCTAATGTGGTTAGATATGAACATCTAATAAGAGAAGATGAACAAATGAAAAACTCTAGCAAATGGACTTATTATAGAGACCCGAATTTTGATGTTCATACTGTTAATGACGAATATTATGATTAGGCAGAGATGTGTTTGGCCGAATTAATTAAAGGAAATGCATATGCTTGTCCTATAATGGCTAAATTTAGAGCGACAGACAAGAATGAGCCTATAAAAATGAAAATAAAAAGGCTAGGATATTCTCATTTGATGTGACCAAAGCTGACCTTATATTTGACAAACTGTATAAGGATAAGTAGATAAAGTTGAGTGACAAGCATAAGTTGCCAGACCCTGAACAAGTTAAGGGTAAAAAATATTGTAAATGACACAATGCATGGTCACATATGACTAATAACTGTTTGGTTTTCCGTCATGTGTTGCAGGATGTCATTGAGTCAGGGCGAATCACGTTTGAGGCTAAGAAGAAAAATGGCAGTGGATGAAAATCATTTCCCACAGCCACTTGGGGTGAATATGGTGACATCTGATTTCAAGAATAAGTTGCCAAAATTCAAGTTGGTCATAGATGATGGAGAAGGGGATTCTGAGTCACATCCTAGTGTTTTTGAGCGTATCAAGGGAAAGGAACCTAGAAAAGACGAAGGTGTCTTGTGTGCTAGATGCAAAGTAGAAGTGAATAAAAGACCTGGAACATGGCAAAATTACCATCGTCCTAACAGTGTGCCAAGTTTTCAACCTGGTGGAGGACGGAGTATGCCATTTCATGGGAAACCGCCTTTTGAGAGACAGTTTAGATTGATAAATAATGGGAGAACGTTCAAGCCGCAACCTCGCCAGCCGAATGTATGACATTCATTTCAGTATAATGCAGGAAGAATTGTACCCTTTAACGAGATGACCAGAACCCAACAAAGGCATTTTCAACGGAACTACGGACGAATGATGAGGCAACAGCAGGGATCGTCACATCCTAAGGTGCCTAAATTGCTCGAGGTGGCTAACTAAAATGTCCTCAAAGGTGATAGTGAGGCGAGTCAATGGAGGAATTGCCAGAAAGTTCTTCTGGACGATCAAAATTTGAACGTGGAAAGAAAGATGATGATGAAGGTGATCCAGAGCGACTCCTTACTATTCAATTTGGCACGCTGCCTCCCGTTATGGCTAACAATTACTTACTGGCTGATGAATTCAAAAGTAAGAACAATAAAGAGGAGGACAAGGAAGATGAGGAAGAAGCCTGTGTACTGGAATGTGAAGAAGGCCAAACATCTCAGGAGATGTGTGGTGAAGAAGAAGATGACGGTATGACTGACATCGAAGAGGAAATCGACTTAGAAGAAGAGAGGAAAAGAATGGGAGTGTCGCACAATACTTTATTAAAGCAGTTGTATCAGGAAGGTGTCCGCGAGGTAGATTTGTTGGGTGAACCGTTTGGGCGCGCCTTTGACTTCTATGTATTGTATGGGACGCCCAAGAGGAAGGTAAGAGTGCCTCGCGCTAAGAAATATAGGTCACCTCCAAGAATACTGCCTCCCCCTACAGGATGGATAACTGAAGAAGAAGCATTGCCTCCTCCTACAGGTTGGATAACTGAAGAAGAAGCATTGGGAAAAAATAAAGAGGAAGTCCAAGAAGCAGAGACCCAATGTGAAATATTGCACGTAGACTTGTCACGAGGAAACAATCCAATGGAAGATAAATAGGAGGTGGAAATTGATGCAGCTGAAAAGGTCATCTTTAAGAGACCAACTATGAAATTAACTAAGCACTTGAGGCCGTTGTACGTGAAAGCCTTGGTCAATGGTATACCTGTAGCAAAAGTGCTCATCGACAATGGAGCAGCCATAAATATCATCCCGTCCAGAATGATGAGAAAGTTTGCAAAGACAGAAAGCGATATGATCCCCATATAAGTTATTCTCACAAGTTTTAATGGGGGAGCCACTTCAGCTAAATGAGTGATGTCACTAGATATAACTGTGGGAACAACCACCAGGACCACAGTTTTCTTTATGATAGATGGTCCTACTAGTTATAATGTGCTACTAGGAAGAGATTGGATTCACGGGAGCCATTGCATACCTTCATCGCTTCACCAATGCTTGATTTTCTAGAATGACAAAGGCGAAGCCGAAGTGGTGCAAGCAGACCATAGACCCTTTGTTGCAGAAGCAAACTCAGTGGAAATGTTCATGTACGAAGGAAATTATGGACATGTCAAGGTAGTGCAAGATGGGGAAGAAACTCAAATTGTCGCACAGAGCGAAGAGCCATTTTCAATAGACGCACTTACTGAAATGTTCAATCAAATGAGGCCAAACATAGTGGCCCTTGAAGAGCCAATAATTGGCAAAAGGATGGTTAAGGAACTCTAATGAGTTGTCAGCAGCAAGAAAACATGGCCGATATTCAGGCCTTCAAAGCTAGACTAATGGCTTTCAATAAGGAGTGTAAAGAAAAACAAAGGAAGAGGCAGCTTTGAAGATGTTGAGGAACAAATTAGCTATGTTTGAACTGGAGCAGAGTATTGGCCAAGAAGTCAATAAAGTGGATTGCTTAGAAGAGAAAGTACCTGCAAGCAATGTAGATGATGAAGTAATGAGAATCACAAAGCCCGGGTATGCTTAAGCACAAAACCCTTTGATAAAGGTGAACATTGGCGACGAAGGGAAAGATCACCCAACATTTGTTAGCTAGATGCTTAGTCAAGAGGTAAGTGACAATTTAATCGCTTTGTTAAAAGAATATAAGAATTTTTTTGATTGGAAATATGAACACATGCCTGGTTTAGATAAAAGTTTGGTAGAACATAGGTTACCGACTAAGTCAAATTTTAAACCTCATAAGCAACCTCCTAGGCGTTTTGCCCATAATGTATTGCCTGAAGTAAAGAAAGAGATAGAGCGATTGTTAAAGGCAGGCTTTATTAGAACAGTCAGATATGTTGAATGGTTGTCTAATATTGTACTGGTATTGAAAAAGAATGGTAGTATTAGGGTGTGCATAGATTTTAGGAATTTAAACTTAGCCACACCCAAAGATGAATATCCAATGCCTACGGTAGATTCTCTAGTAGATTCGACTGTCGGACACGTAATGTATTCTTTTATGGACGGGTATTCAGGATATAACCAGATTTACATAGCTGAAGAAGATATACATAAAACTGTCTTTAGGTGCCCTGGGGCTTTAGGATGCTTTGAATGGGTGGTTATGCCTTTCGGCCTAAAAAATGTAGGGCCACTTATCAAAGGGCAATGAACTTAATTTTTCATGACATGATAGACCAATTCATCGAAGTATATGTAGATGATATAGTGGTCAAATCTGTTAAAGAGAAAGATCATTTTGAACAATTAAAACGCTCATTTGAGCGAATGAGACAGTACAAACTAAAATTGAACCTGCTGAAATGTGCATTTGGTGTTAATGTAGGGAATTTTCTTGGGTTTTTAGTGCACAAAAGAGGTATTGAACTTGATAAAAATAAGGCAAGGGCCATTTTAGAGGCCAAACCGTCTAGTAATAATTATGGGCTTACATGACGTCACCACATTCAAGTACCAAAGTAACGCCTTTTCAACTTACTTATGGACAAGAAGCGGTGTTGCCTATGAAAATCAATGTGCAGTCGATTAGAGTAGGCTTGCAAAATAATTTAAGCGATGGCGAGTATGCAAAATCACTAGCCTAAAGTTTGTTAGAATTGGACGAGTTAAAATTGGACATCCTGTACAAATTGCAGGTTCAAAACGAAAAATGGTTAAGTTCTATAACAAAAAAGTTGTAGCCAAGTTTTTTAGCCTGGGCGATTTAGTTTGGAAAATAATACTCCATTTGGATAGCAAAGATCCAAAGTATGGCAAATGGTCACCCAATTGGGAAGGACCATATAGAATAAAAAGCATATTGCCCAATGGGGCTTACCATTTGGAAGATTTAGATGACACGAAACATATAAGGTTTATCAATGGTAAGTACTTGAAGAAGTATGTTCCTTCCATATGGGAAAGTGAACAGATATAAGAAATTCTTATAAAGTAAAACCAAGATGCCAGACACACACCATGTTATCAGAACAAATAAAATAAATTGGACGATCACGTTCAAATAAGATAAGAGCAATCTTTCATTATCAAGTATTCATTACAAATCAAGGAATACAAAAATACAAATGGTCTGTAAGCCGCAATTGGAAGCAGGCTACTATATTTCTCCTATCGACTACTACGAAAAAAGGGTGAATTATCCTTCATCACCTTCCTAAATGCATCGCTGCAATGATAGGCAGAGAGGTTGAGAAACACTCTCAACAAGCAATTGGTTTCACATCAAGATCTCCCACTGGAGATCATAAATGGAAAGGGCGTTGAGAAGACCTTCATTGACCAGAAAACATTTCCTATACCTCCCATACCAAAGAAGATGTCAAGACAGATGGCGAAGTTGGGGAATAATGATTCATTTCGAATTGAAAGAGGAAATAATGGATCTGTTGGATATGTAGGATCTATCATTTGAATGCCAAGTGATGGCAAGAGATGGGCCATGGGGAAATGAGTATGAATATAGCACAAGTTTAGTAATTAAGTTTCGGAGAGTCATTGACGATTAAATGAGACGTCAAGTATGCTGTTTCAAAATTCATGCAAAAGACATAACCCAAATAAATAAAAATGATTACTCCATTGATAAAATTGGCCGCTAGTACATTTTTTAGCCACTATTATAAAATTACAAGAACAAAGCGTAAGATGAAATCGTCCTACAAAGATAGGCCAAAATATCAATGTCTTAATTACAACTCGCCCCAAAGAGAGCGAACCCATTCTCTAAGTTTTCCCCATTCCTCATCCTGTTCAGTGGAGGCAGTAGATAGCACGGTCATAAGGTCCTCGTCAACTTCCAGCTTCGAATAACGCTCAACTAAAGATTTACTTCGCTCAACTTCTTGGGAAGTAGTGCGCTGTTTAGCAGCTAGCCTGGCCTTACAGTCATCCATCTTGGCTTGAAGTTCCTTCATCTCTGCAGCTAGACTTACCATCAAAGAGTCTTCAACCATGACCTCAGAAGAGATTTCGTTTAGACTTTTATCTCCTGAAGCAAAGACTCATTTTCATTTACAACACGAATGTACTGAGTCTTCTTGGTTTTTAACTCGACATTTCGGGCCAGCAAAGAAGTGATCTCTGAATGGATGATTTTCAACGTCAGCTTAAAATCAGATGAGATTTTGAGCGAAGGGAGCTCAAGTGCCTGAGCCATTTTTGCACTTAAGTGCTCAAACTTTTCTTTTTGGCTAGAAGTACTAGCCCTGTTGATGTTCATGTCCATGAAGGAAACATACTCAAGCACTGACTGCTTGAGAACATTCATATTTTCTTCTGAGAATGCAGCAGATGAAGTAGAAGGACGACTAGCTGGGGATGAACGAGAAGTAGCGCTTGTTTTTACTTGTTTCCAAAAAGTGAACAAATCTTGAATGGAGCGCAAAATGGCGTCAGTAACCTGCAAAGGAAAATGCAAACAGGTCAGCATTTTTGTTACAATTAATGAGGCAAAGATAAAAGACGAAACAGAGGATACCTCGTCAGCAGCTAGGGGTACATCACCGGTTGATCCAACCACCTGGGAGGACTTCCCTTTATCAGAGCTAGCAGGCTTTTCCACAATGGGCTGACTTACGAGAATCTCTACAAGAGGCCAATGACAAGGCGTTAAAAACCAATAATGCAAATGGGGAAAAAGACCACAAAATCTGCAATACCTTCGAGTTCAACGCTTAGGAGGTCAGCGCCCTGGGAAGATGGAAGCTCTTTAATCGACTGTGTGATCAAAGACTCTTGACCTGTAGGTAGGGCCCTTTCCTCAGATAATTTGGACGAAGAAAGAACAGAGACCGGTGAAGGCATAGCCTTTAAAGGAGAAGTTGAGCTCTTATGAAAAATCTAGGTAAAGTATCAACACATAAGGTTTTTTTCATGAACAAGTAAACTCTGCATGAGGAAAACGAATTCAAATACCTTCCTCCTGATGACGAGAGGGATATCATCATCATCAGGCGAGCTTGGTGAAGCTGAAGCCGGTTGTTTCCGGCTGGAAACATCCTTGGTCGTCCCAGTTTGGGTGGATGAAGAACCAGATGGGATGAGATTCATCGCAGAGCGTTTAACGCGAGGTAGAGGGGACTTTGAAGAAGAAACATGTTTCTTGTTGGCTATGGGAATGGCAGGAATAGGAGAAACAAAAGAAGCTCTTGGACTCTCCAATGAGTGGAAAGCACGGTTAGCGTCAGTCACGAATAACCCGCGCTTCACTGATGGCCAAAATTGTTCAAAAAGGGGATGAACAGCAAAAGTGGGATTGAAAGGGGCCAAAAAAACCGCGCGTCAAAATAACATTACAAGCATCAATGTCCTACGCCTCTACTTTGGTAATGGTATGAAAACGCTCTGTCAAGTTTTTAGAAAAACAAGGAGGAACATGCCATGTTTGGCCAAAACCAATCCGGCGAGCAAAAAATTGGCGGACGTAAACTTCGACCCCTGCCTTGGCATTTGTCCTAGTCAAAAGATCATGGAACAGTTCCTTCCCAACCAAGTATTGAGCCCAAATGGGCAAAGAGGTGCTCACTTCATTCATAGTGGCAGGAGGTTGTACATAACTTGGAACTTGATGTGCAGAGAAAGGAAAAAAAGGAAGGAGTTGAATTCAAAGTGTAAAAGAATGTGAAGACGTCCCTATTAGACATTTTCACAGGGTCTAACTGATTAATGAATAGCCCATAACAACTAACTGATCTTGGCGGAGATGGTGGAGCACCAAGTTGTGGGAAATATGCCCTCAACCACAATTGAGCGAGCCAAAGAGGCCCGCTGCCAGTGGGAGATGCACCATTCCTCAATTGGAATTGGAGGGAAGCCATGCCTCTGTAAAAGACAACTAAGAATAATGAACAAAGGTTCAGAGACCTACCCTGCGCTAATTCATGCGCTATGGGCAAATAGGTCGTAGAAGGTTTCATGCTGGGCACACAAATAACATATTTACAAAGCCAAACTTGGAGAAAGGCAACACGTTCAGCATGGGTGGGTTTAGCACCAGTCTTATTATAGAGTTCTTGCATGCCCGAATAAGAATCAGTAAGTTTCTTTTCAAATTTTGGGGTAGCAGCAGTAACCAAAAGGTTGGGAGAAATAGTGTCGCCCAGAGGCGGAAGGTTGACTAAGGCTCCAACATCCCTTAGAGTGATGGACATTGGGCCAAAAAGGAATATAAAAGTATTGTATTCCGAAGACCAAAAACTTAGAGCAATGGGAAAAAGTACGGGGTCGTAGATTGGGGGACGTAGAGCAATTTCTAATAAGTCCGAAATATGAGCACGGTAAAAAATCGCCTTGGTAGGGCCATGATTTACCATACGTGCATGCCAAAAATGAAAGGTAGAATCAGTTTTAGGCCAAGTACGAATACCTCGTTCACGGATTGGCTTCAATGGAAAATGATTCAGAAAAGGAGGGTCTTGAGTGCAAGGGAACAACTGGCCTACTGGAGCTTGCCCCACCGAATTAGCATCATTAAATGACGAGCCTAAATAGAACTCATTAAGGTCAGCATTGGCTGATGAAAGCGCAGGGTTTACATATGGCCTTGTGAGTAGCTACTGGAAATCTTCAAAACTAAGGGAGTTGTCTGAGGTCACCATTTGCTACAAACTTTAATCTGCTCGAGGGTTTGAAAGCGCAAGTGTTCAAAACAGAGAAGTAAGAAGATGAATCGAAAGTTGTATAAAAACACGACAATGCAGAACGTGGGTATAATAGTATGGTGAAACAACATATTTTGCGGTTTATGGGAGTAGTGAGATATTGCACTTCTTTGGGATATAGAAGGTCACCGCCAAGCAAAGCAATGATTGGGATTCTCCGCCTTTTTGGAATTTCAAGTATTGCGGGAGAATGCAAAGAATGAATATGACATAAAATTAATGATCGATATTAATTTTTGCCATATTGGGAGGGTAATTGTTGACGTACAAAAATGAGGCCCAGTTAAATGGCCCAAATAATAGAGGCCAATTAGGAAATTCGAAGGATAAGCCCGATAAGACCATGTAAAAAGTCCAAAATGGAGTCATATAGCGGAAGCCCATCATCGCCCAAGTATGCAAGACGCCCAAGATCAGGGTAGCCATAGTACTTTATTGTTATTCAGAGCGATGTCCTCCTCATCGCTTAAGTTGCAAGACGCCCATGAGTTGAGCGAAGGTAATGCCTAGTTGTTATTTAAGGCGACAGTTATTGACACAGTTAATGAGTAATCTTATCACATTCCACGATCCAAGGATCTTGAAGGCAAGTAGTTAAATAATGGAAATAATGGTAGTAGTTAAAGACGGTAGTTTATTGACAAGTCAACCATTATGAAGAAAGTGGGTAGTTACAAGGCGACGATCGCTTGTCAAACGGTTCCACAATAAAAACTGTCAAAGGAGTATAAAAGAGAAGAGAAGACAAGACATAGAAGCAAACCCGATCAAAATCACTATAGAACATAAAATATGTAATTTTCATTTCCTTTAATTTCTTGTCTTACAACTTTCGATTGCATCGTGTGCTTGTACCCATTGGAGGCATTTCACTTCGTGTAAACTGTAACATTCATAAATAAAACACTCATTGTTGAGACTGTGTCTCAAGATATTTTATTCCTTACACAATCGTCTAACTCTTTTTAATTGTTAGCGATACCTGAATTTTTGCGCGAAACATATTCAATCAAAAAATTGAAAGAGAAATCTGAGGGGATTGAAAAATCAAGAAACTATCAAATGTGGATATCCGTATGACTTATTTGGATTCCTATAATTTATTGATTATGAGAAAGTTGATGTTATATATATATATAAGTAGCATGGATGTATAGTTTGAATAAATGAATTAACAAGGACAATATTGGAATGCCATGTTGATGAAAATACAATTTTTTTATAAATTTTTTAAAATAGAGATATACATAGAATGGAATAAATGTATTAACAATGGTAAAAGTAAATATTGGTCCCCATTAATCTTGAAGAAATTTAAAATAAAATACATAGCAGATTTGCTACTACTAAGCCCACGTGTGGTTCCTACTTTAATTTTTTTTTTTTTGTTAAATTAGTTTTCAACCACTAATTTTTTGGAATTCACAATTTTTGTCGCCTTTCAACAACATATTTTATCACATTTTATCAAAATATACTAAAAGTTAAATTTTTAGCCAAACCAAATAAAGATTAATTAGAGTATCTCCAAGAGGCTCTATTTTTAAAGAGTATATTCTATCATTTAGAGAGCATCTATAAATTTATAGAGATAAAATTTTAAAGTACTCCAACAAAGCTCTTTATATTTAACACTTAATTTTACTACTCCCAAAAAATATTTATTATTTTTCTTTATCTTTTATTTTAACTAGCTTTTCTTTATATTATTTTATTACTTTCCTACATTGAAAATTGAAACTTCTGAATGCATTTAATTATAGAGAGTAAATTTGGCTCTCCAACCCACTCTCTAAATTAAAATATTATTTTAAAAAGTCTCTTGGAACATATTCTGAACACGTTAACTCTTTAAAATAGAAAACATTTAATATTTAAAGAGTTTCTTGGAGATACTTAAGAAAGACCTTAATTAAAAAGCCTTTTATTTAGCATTGAAAACTGAGAAGGTTAGGGAGGAGACAGAGAGTTATGCTAGACGATTGGGAGGCAAAGGTAAATGTCGATGGCTTCCATCTACTAGATAATGAAATGGAGACAATAATAACAGCTGATTTTTTATAGCACCGAGTCTCTAATATTATCTAGAGGAATATTGAAATTTAATTGTTATTTTTATAGTAAAATTAATTAAGAGTCGTCCACATGGATTTAGACATATTGTCGAATACTATAAATCAATGTTTGTTTCTCGTAATTTAAGTACTTGTACGGCTTGCTTTGTCATATCAACATAGTTCATGCTATGTATTATTTTGGCGTGCCTTTAAGAACAAGAGGAACGAGAAAACATTCATCTGATTGAAATCAACTTGCCTTGAGTAACTAATCACATTACATTTATTTATTGGTAACACAACGTAAAATCCTCGATCCAAGGGTGGCAAACGAGTAGAGCTACCCATCAACCTGACTAATCTAAACTTCATCTAAGGGCATCAAACGGGTAGAGCTGCTCATCAGCCCGACTAATCTAAACTCGAGTCACGGGATTTTTGTGGCTCGTATTGAGATGATCCATGAACTGAACTGAGCTCCACTTTTTTTTTTTTTTTTTTTTCTCGTCTTGAGCTCTTGGATTGACTTGTTATTTTATTTATTTTATATTAAATTCCTAAAAACCAAAAATATGAGTCGACTCATAAGTTTGTGGACTAGCTCGATCTCGACTCATTTCCACGTAAGTCAAAGGGTCTAGCCGAGCTTTGTTTGCGAACACGAGTTGAGCTTGGATTTTTCCATTGCAACCCTACCTCCATCTAATTATATATATGGCTTGTTAATTCTCGCATCCATACGAATAAGACAGTATAATATTACATAAAAGGAAAAGTCACTTATAGATTTGATTAATTAAAAAAAAAAATTAGCTTTTCTTTTTCTTTTTTATTAATTTTTTTTAACTTGGGCTACTTGAGCTAATTATTTGTTGAATAATACTACTGGTATATAATTGCATTATATCATGTAAAATACATTTGATTAATACATAATTATAGATTTTATTAATGAAAAAAAATAGCTTTTCTTTTTCTCTATTATCAATTTTTTAACCTTGGCTACTTGAGCTAATTAGGCTGCTATAAGTACGTATAACTTTATTTTATGGATCTTATTAAATGTACATCAAAATTTACATAAGTTTTAAATAAAGATAATTCTATTTGTATAGAAAATGATGGGCCAAAAATGTTACACCTTTTACATGCATGCGGGGCCCGCGTGAATAAAAAAACTCTCAAATGTATGGTCCCCACACCATATTGTAAGTGTAGATACTTGTACATGTAGCATTGTCTCTTAAATAATGTTATGTGATATTTTATCATTTGTCAATTTAAAATACAATATTCTTTTTTTCATTATATTTTTTTCCTCCAAATTATTTTTTATATAATCATATATGTAGCATTTTGACATACAAGTTGCAAAATCATTATTCTATGTGTTATGCTACGTACGTTGCGTTGTATCCAACCAATAATTAGGCTCCACGTCAATATATCACTCCGTCAGTTTAAACGAATGTACAAATTCTTTTTTCTTTATATCATAAATTTCCATTCCAACTGCCATTGAAGAAAAATCGAAAAAATGGAGAGTAGGCGGGGCAGAATCAGGTGTAGTAGCAAGGTGGCGTACGCCCTGGTCGGCTTGTTGCTGTTGAGCTTGGCGAGCCATCTATCGGCTCTATCGGTAACGGTGAACGACGAGGAATGCGTATACGAATACGTATTGTACGATGGCGACACCGTTTCCGGGAATTTCGTCGTTGTTGACCACGATATTTTCTGGAGTTCAGATCACCCCGGCATTGATTTCTCTGTAATACGCCCTATTCTCTATATTTATGTTGCTACTTAGCTTGATCTGTCTAAAAGTGAGTTAGATTGGGATATATGGGATCTGGGCGTTGGGATTTTTGAAGAAAATTCTGAGCTTTTATCTAATATCTTTTTTTATATGTTTTAGTTGGTTTTTGAAAGGCGTTTGTTTTTTTGTTTCTTGATTTGTATCTTTGTTTTTGGTGAATTTTGTGTTTTAGCAATGCTATTTGATTAAGAATTTGTGAACTGTGTTTTAAAAATGCTATTTGATTACCTTTTCACAAAAGTATTGATTTTTTTTCCCTGTATTTAGACACAGAAATTGAATTATTTATTTATTTTTTTTTTTTTCTATGTAATAGTTGATCATTATAATTGATTGAATTTTTCTGCTTATTTTCCGTTTTCCCTAAGCTCATGGGAAAATAAAGGGGGAAAGAAGGAAATTGCATTATTCAGATTTTAAGTTTGACTTGAATAAAACTCAAGATTGATTTCTTGAATGTGATAATATTTTCAGATAAAAATATGTCAAAACTGAAATGTATTTACAATTATAGTTACTGTGTTTATGTTTATAAATTATAACATATGAAGACAATTCATGTGAAATTTATTGCTGCGATTAAAGGACATGGTTAATCTAAAAAAGCTCCTTATGAAATAACCATAACTAGATCCATGAAAATTGAAGTTGCCCAGGAGACTAATTCTAGATCATGGTAATAGGTTATTAGTATATCATATACACAAATGCACTTATTATAGTGCCTTTTTTTTTTTTTTTTTTGCTTTGTTCAGACATTTTCAAGATTACACTAGAATATCTTTTGTCCTTAACATTGTGTGGGCAAATTTATGTACAACCAACTAGTAAAATTCCTGTTTCCATAGATGTTTTTTTCCACCACTAATTATCTTTCACTCATTAAAGGAAGACTTGCATATTATTGCTTGACTATGCCTTGACAGTAAATTAGCTGGTAGAGTACCAACGGGTAGTACGAGTTGATTACGTTTAAAATTTGATTGCCATCTTAACAAAGAATCTTCGTTCAAGAAAAGAAGGAAGCATAAAATGATTAAGAAAAAATACTCCAATCTTTGGATGTAAAAAATTGACAAGATTGCTCCACAGTTCGAATTTATTTTTTATATGTCTTATTACACTATGTGAGAAGTGAGCCAGTGATTCGCTTTTGGGAACCCCACATATGAAAGAATATCTTTGATTTTTGCTGAGCCCACTTCTAATGATGAGTCCTTTTACTAAATTTAATGTATTTTAACTTTGATGATTGCAATTGATATGCTAGATAGCTGCTCACATGAATTTATAGCTTAATGTTAGGATCAGTATCTTAAACTAATTGATCACAATAATTATTTAATTGTACTTGTTGCTTCTTCACACAGGTGTCATCTCCCGGAGGTAATACGGTCCATACTTTGAAGGGAACATCGGGGGACAAATTTGAGTTTAAGGCCCCCATAAGTGGAATGTACAAATTCTGTTTCCATAATCCTTATTCTACACCAGAAACAGTCTCTTTCTACATTCACATTGGTCATATTCCCAGTGAACATGACCTAGCCAAGGATGGTTTGTCTGATTTCTTATATAAAAACTTTTTTCAACCAATTATTTTGATTAATATATCTACCTTTGGCTCCCAAATGTCTGTTTTCCTTCTTTTTTCCTCTTTGAATATAATTTATTTAATTTATCTTCTGGTGGGGGTCTTTTTACAGAACATTTGGACCCCATCAATGTCAAAATTGCTGAACTGAGGGAGGCATTGGAGTCTGTTACAGCAGAGCAGAAGTACTTGAAAGCACGCGACGGCCGCCATCGTCATAGTAAGGCCTTCTTTCATTTTTTAAATTAAGCTTTGCTTGTGTTGATATGATGCAAAATGACATTTTCAATCAGAATATTTGGTCACTTTCTCTCTTTGACCATGCAGTGTTTTCTTATGTCTGATGTTCTGTCACATGCTTTATGGTTGTTGAAGTTTGGAACTTCTCAAGGCTTGATATTTGATGTTTGTCCATTATACCATGGTTGAATATAAAATGCAACTGGCCTCAAGCTTGAAATATCGATTAATTGATATATTGAAAAGGATCCTTGTGTGAATATACATTGAACTGTGCCATGCTAAAAAGTATATTTTTAGCCATGACATTCTTCGGGAAGAAGAATTAATAAGAGATGGGAAAACATACAAATGCAGTTTGAGCATTTAATAGCATTATGCGTTTTGCGAAATCAACTGATCAGACCAACAGTAATATTTCCAGTTAAGATGATGCCATATATTTCACAGTCAATAGCTGGATTACTAGTTGCCAAATATTGCTTATTGTGTCCGAAGCAGTGTTTGTTCAATTCACTGCAGATAATGATGTGTTTGTTTTATCCTAAAAGAATCCTGATTGATATAGGTGTGTTTTGTTTTGATTATTTTAATTGCAGAAAGTGTTGATTTAGGGAATCCAGCTCTCACTATCTCACCGTATACCCTTTGAAAAAATAATTGTATCATAACACGACAGAAGAAAATGGATATCAAACCCCGTTGATTAGTAGTCTTTTCATTCAGTGCTCTATTTTCATCATCAATTATCTAGCATTTAGTAGTTTCACCCTACCTATCCTATCTGTAAATAGTCAAACTATATTCCTCGTGAGGCGATTTTGTTCCTCAAGTGTGACAGAGTCAGCTCTCATCTTCCATTTCCCAATATTCAACACCCCCTTCCTTCAGAAAAAGGTACTGTACTCAATTACATTGGAACATTTATGAATGAGATGTACAACCTCTGCTATGCTTAGCTTCTACATGTTTCTAATGCTTATTAGCTAATATTCTTTACTGATCGTGCAATGGTCCTGTGTATGCTTCTACAGCAAATGAGAGCACTCGGAGGCGCGTTATATTTTACTCAGTTGCAGAATACATTTTGCTAGCCGTTGCAAGTGCACTGCAAGTTGTGTATATACGTCGCTTGTTCGGCAAGTCAGTTGCATACAACCGTGTTTAATGAATCTTGTGAAGCTGGCTGTCTGTTCCCCCCCAACCAAAGTCGCACATCATTAATGTTGACGTTCGGAGAGAATCAGATGCTTGTTAATAAAAAGAAGATCTTGGATTAATAGTCATTTTTCTTTGGCAACTTCTTGACTATAATGGATTTAGTTTTCCACAGGTGATTGTGAAATATATATTTTAGTGGTAGGTGGGATATTAAATGTTCCAGGAGTAAAATGGATTATTCCTTGTTTTTCTAGAGATGTTCAATTGCTTATAAATTACATTCTATCTTATGAATTTTTGCTGATTATAGAGCAGTTGCATGTCTCATAGAACAGTATATGCTGCCGACTAGCAAACTTCAGAGTTAAGAGTTCGAATTAGACCAGTAGAGGTAGGTGAAATTAGGTTCGTCGGGGGTTATTGAGAACCGGCCAGAACTGGTTTTGGTTATGGGATTTTACACGAACCAATGGTTCCATGTGTACGACAGACCGAAATGGACTAAATCCGACTGGTCCTGGGCTAGCTGAGCCTGGTATTATATGCTTTTAGACGTTCTGTATGGCTTATATCTACTGAAAACTAAAGTTGAGTGTTACGTGCTTTCTTCGGTGTAGTAGGATGATATTTTGCTGTCTCTTTCAAATATTTTCAGAGTAGTGGAGCTTTGGAATTAATCAAAATTAGCATTCAAATCCTCGTTAAAGGGCTATTAATTTATTTCTCCAATATCACGTGTTGAGTTTTATAGACTCTAATTCTATTTTATCGAGAGTAATTAATTCGAAAAAATAAAATAAGCATTCAATAACACGTAGGATTTATAGAAGTTCGCTTCAATGTGAGATTAGGTAGTGTTTGACACCCATTTTAATGGGAATAGAAATTTTGGAAGAGTAATTATATTACTACTACACCTTTTAATTTCTACACCACATTATAATCACACCACAATTAAAATACATTTTTAATAACTACACCACAATAAATTTACAATTATACTCCTAATTCAATAAAAACAAAAAAACAAAAAATATAAATCCACATTTTCATTCTTTTAAAAGCATACTCATGAATGGACCTACAGCCTACATGGGGGGTTTTTTTTTTTTAATCTTCTTCCCTTCCCAATTCCAAAACCTCAAATCTGATAGAAGAGGTCAAAGTGACGGCGCCACCACCGTCTGCCTTGATTTAGCCACCGCTATTTCTTGGCCCTCTCTCTTTTACGTATACATAAATAAACAAAGAATTAGCAGTACCAACCTAACCATTTTTTGTATCAATGGCGATTAAGGTGTCATAAGGCCGAGAAGAAAATTGCATACGACCAGAAGCTGTGCCAGCTTCTTGATGAACACACAGGTTCTGGTGGTGGCGGCCGACAATGTGGGTTCCAACCAGCTGCAGAACATCAGGAAGGGTTTGAAGGGTGATTCTATGGTGCTTATGGGTAAGAACACCCCAGTTGAGCTTATCAAGAAAGGTTACAAAGTGGGTTCATCTGAAGCTGCTCTGCTTGCAAAGCTTGGAATCAGGCCATTCTCTTACGGTCTAGTTGTCCTATCCGTTTATGACAATGGATCAGTTTTCAGCCCTGAAGTGCTCGATCTGACTGAAGACGATCTCATTGAAAAGTTTGCCATGGGTGTTTCCATTACTTCTCTGTCTCTTGCCATCTCGTACCCGACCCGACCCTGGCAGCTGCACCACATATGTTCATTAATGCTTACAAGAACGTTTTGGCCATTGCTGTTGAAGCTGATTACTCCTTCCCCCTGGCTGATAAAGTTAAGGAGTATCTTGAGGATCCCAGCAAGTTTGCAGTTGCTGCTGTTCCGGCTACAGCTGGTGACTCATGAAATATGTTGTTCTTGTGCCCAAAATAATTATACTAGTGCAACCAAAATATTGCAACGGCCAGCCAGGATCTTCATTCAACTGCAAACTAAAAATACAAACAAGAACAAAAGAGAGACGGAAAATTCAAAGGCTAACTAAGAATAATAATACACGCATTATGATGACTGATGAATAAATATGTTTAAATTCATGAATCATTTAACAATGAAAAACCATAATTTTACACACTGTTCGACTTAATCATTTAACAATTAGATATTATGATTCTGTTTAACAATTAAAAAACTCAACGGAATTGGACGACCTTTAAAAATTAAGAATCTGAACAGATTATTAAGTCGAACAGAATCATAATAATCAGTTGAACTTAATAAAAAAAAAAAAATCAGATTCTTAATTTTTAAACTTGACAAATAAATTGTAAAAATAAATTCATTTACTGTGAGGAAGAGAAAATCATCTTGCCACCAAGGAAGAGGGCAAAAAGAAAGAAAGAAATTATTGTTTATATTTGTGGTGTAACAATAATTTATTTAAAAACTATATTTAAACCCTAATTATGTAATTTTACTTAAAGATATTTTAGTAAATAAGAAAATTGTGGTGTAGTAATTAAAATGTGTAGTGGTAATATAATTACCCATTTTGGAATAGTGTTTTATGGGAGAATGTGTGGTGGAAAAGTGATGAAAAGTTTTAGATTTGTGTGTAATATTATTTTATTTTGAGAATGTGTGGTTGAAATGAAAAAGAGAAAAAAAAAATGAGAAATAGAATGGGTGCCAAACATGGGCAGTAATTCAAAAAGGTTTACAATATAAAATCGCATTCCTATATTCTCTACTCTCCTCTCATTTGATGATAATTATAAAGTGTAAGGATGGCTTCCTATTTATAAGATAAATTAGAGAAAAATCAAATTTTACGAGGATGCCACCGCTTTAAAAGAATTTTACAAGTATACAAATTCCTAAACCGTTTTTAGATTAAATTTTGGTGAAGGAGAAAGAGGACCTCCTGCCCTCCTAACATTATGATGATCTCATTGTAGAGGTTGATTTGTTACTAGCTTTACGAAGTGACAATAATTATGATCGACAATAATTAAGCTCTAAAACTTAATTATCTCCCGCTTGAAGACCAATTTACCATCAATGACCCCTCTTCAACGGCAGTAACTCCTCATTCCTCAAAAGAAAAGTCCAACTGAAGGTGCACACAAATTCAGTTTCTTGATCGGAACTGTTTTCGTTAGCATGTCAACTGGATTTTGACTCTCCTGAATCTTCTCAAGTGTTAAGATTCTATCCTCCAAAGTCGATATGACGAAATGATAAAGGACCTATATATGCTTTAACTATGATAAACATGATTATTTGTTAAGTGAATAGTGCTTGACTGTTACAATACAACATACTCTTACCGTACTTATGACCTAATTCTTCCAAAAAAGACTACAATCATATCATCTCTTTGCTAGCTTCAGTTATAGCAACATACTCAGCCTCAATAGTGGAAAGAACAACTATTTTCTACAACTTAGACTCCTAACTAACTGTTGTACCATCAAAAGTGCATATATATCTAATAATATTTTTTATGCCATTAATATCTACTGCCATATCAGCGTCAACATATCCCTGTAATCCCAAACCTGATTTTCTAAAACAAAAGGTTAAATATGAAGTACCTTTCAAGTATATGAGAACCACTTTATTGCCTCGTAATGCTGTTTGCCTAGAATGCTCATATATCTACTCACAACTCTCACTGCGTGTCCTATATTCGATCTTATACACACCATGACATACATAAGGTTGCTAATAGTAGAGGCATAATGCACCCTGACCATATAGGCTCGCTCCTGCTCTGTAGAGAGTGACTGCTTATTTGATAGCCGTAGCCAAAGGATTACTAACTAATTTTGCATCATCCATGTTGAACCTGCTAAGCACTTATTCAAATACTTTTCGATGACAATTTTACGATTTCACCGTTTATAGTAATTCTCATCCGAAGGATTTTTTTGCAACACCCAAGCCCTTCATTGCAAACTCCTTAGATAACTCATTTTTTAACTTATCTATTTCTTGCTTGCAAGCACTCGCAATCAACATATAGTAGCAAGATAATGTAGGATTTACCAATGTTCTTTACATAACAACAATGATCCCATTGACATCTTCTGAAGCCATTACTACACATAAAACTATCAAATTTCTTATACTAATGTCTTGTAGCTTGTTTAAGACCATATAAACTCTTTTGAAGTATGCACCATTTTCTCAATTTCCTATACTTCGAAATCTGGTGGCTACATCATGTAAATTTCTTTCTCCAAATCACTATGAAGAAAGACTATCTTTATATCCAACTGTTCTAGATGCAAGTCTTCATTTACCACCAATCCAAGTATTGCTCTAATTGTAGTTAGTTTCATCAGATAAGAGTAAATCTTAGTATAGTCAATGCCTTCTTTATGTTGAAATCCCTTTACAACTAGTCTTGCTTCATATCATTTGCTTCCATCATGTTCTTTTTTTAATTGGTAAACATGTTTATTCCGCAAAGCATTCTTTTCTTTTGTTAACTTTGTCAATTGACATGTCTGATTGGACAATAACGGGTCAATCTCATCCCTCATGGCTAATTCCCACTTGATTAATTCATCAATCTGTACACTTCATTATAACTTTTTGGTATTCACCTATATCAGTCAATAGAATATAATGCAATACTGGATAATATCTTTGTGGAGGTCTAGTAATTCTGTTGGATCTTTTGTGTTCAACCTTATGGGTGTTTTTATGTACTTCTAGGACTATATTTTTCTTGATTTTCAACACTAGCATTCTCTAACTCAATCACTGGAAGATCTTTTAGTAGGATCACCTCATATTTCTTAACTTTAGGATTTAAGTCTTTAGGGTTTGTTCCCAACCTGTCCTTATACAAGACACTTTTATTGAGGATCACATCCTTGCTCCTAATAACCTTTCGGGTTTGATCATCCTAGAAATGATAACCAAACTCGTTATCACCACACTCAATAAAGAAACAACCTTTTGATTTAGAACCAAACTTGCTTCTTGCAGTAGAAATAATGTGAATGTATGAAACATAACCAAACACTTTCAAGTTTGAAAGTTTTATCTCTTTACTGCACCGACCTTTTTAGCCAAGGCTTAGCTCAGGACCCCACTACTCGTCGTATTTGGTTTGGTATTGCTACCACACATGACTTTTTGGTATTCTGTAGTTCATTGATGTTGAAGGAACTCTATTGATCACATAAGTTGTACTACTGATAACCTCAACTCAGATTCTTTTTGGTAACCCGGCATGTAATCTTATATTTCTAGCATGCTCATTTAAAGTTCTATTCATCCTCTCAACCACACCATTTTATCGAGGTATTCTTGGAAGGATAATTCTATTTGTACTGAATGAGGGTTACTGAAAATGTGCCACACTCTCAGATGCAAGCGGGGTCCGCGTGAATAAAAAACTCCCAAATGTGTGGTCTCCACACACTATTGTGAGTGTAGGTAAAAGATTACGTAAAAAAACTATATACACGTAACATTGTCCTTCTTGGAATGGTCTTCTTCATTTTGATTCCATTATCAGCACTCAACTTGAAATTATCATCTATATACTATCTCCCATTATTTGATTGCAAACACTTCACCTTCAAATTTATCTCATTTTCAACCACCCTTTTCCATCTCTTAAAGACATCAAAAACTCAGAAAAATAGACCCACACCTTTCTGCTTAAATCATTAATAAATGTCGCATAATAATTAGAACATCTAATGGAAGTAACAATTGAATGTCCCCATACACCCATATGAATCAACTCTAATTTTGTAGCTTTTGACCACCTCTGATTTTAGAAATTAACCCTTTATACTTGTCGAAAATATAGCCTTTACACAAACTATGCTCAACAAGTTTCAATCCCGATAACTTCTCTTTAGACTGAAGTACTTCCATTTCCTTCTCACTCATGTGTCCTAACTTACAATGCTACAAATTAGAACTAACAGTAGAATCAACAACTGCAACCATGTCTCTACAATTGGAAATGATGTAAAGAGTTCCATATTTATTCCTCGAGCAACGACATGGCTCCTTTTGTAACTTTCCAAGCACTGGCACCGAAAGTCACATTATGACCTTAATAATCAATTTGTCTAGCTAAGATCAACTTATGCATCAGTTTAGGTACATGTTTCACCTTTATGAATTTTCTATACAAACCCGCTAACATCCTTAAATTGACATCACCAATACCATCAATGTCAATGGGTTCTCAATCAGCAAGATATACCTTTCCATAATTCCAAGTAACGTAGTTTTCCAATTACTCAGACGTGCAGTGGTATGAAAAGAAGTTCCTAAACCTATCACCCAATAATCAATAAGACTATCAACCGATAAAAGTAAAGCATCTTGTACATCTTTAGTTACCGAATTAGCACCATCGTTATCCTTTTCTTCTTCTTTGGTAATTTTTTTTCATGTGGCAAGTCTTGCTACAGTTTCAGCATTCTACGTTCTTTTCAGACTTGGATTTTCTTCTACCATTCCTCCACTTCTCACCGTTGCCTTTGGTGCAAAATAATCCCGCAAGTGTACGAGTTCGTTGTACAAGTAATAATTGTGATGAGTGAGTTATCATCCCACATGGAATAATACTCAATTTTAGTGTATCCGATATATCTAAATTCGCAACAATAATAAAAGATGGTTGATTTGTATTTAATTACGTTCTAAAACTACGAAAGCAATAAAATGATGGTTTTTAAATCAAGTGTGGATGAATGTATTGGATTTCCGATTCCACTAATTGACTCTAGAATTCAATTCTCAACTTGTGATAATTAATTCAATCATTGCATTCGTGACGATCGATAATTTCACTTTTATTTACTATTCTTTTTCAAGATATAATAAACCTATGTTGATCACAACACAATCCTATTCCTAGTCCACATTCATATGATAAACATGCATTGAAATATAGGATTATCACACACGATCACACACTTCACAAATATTATTCATAATATTTATTCTTCATGTGTTCTATATACATTGTTCTACCTATTATGAGTTTTTCAACACTACGAATAAGCAACTTATTGTCCAATGGTGCGCACATATTAAAACAATATGAAAAAGCATGTAGATAGAATCACAACGCAAAAATTAAACTAAAAATCACAAGTCTTGAATTAAAAACTAGAAATCAAATAGTTTCATCATCCATCCAATACAAATAAATTTAGCCTAGCATATTAATATGAAAATTACATAGAAAATAAAAGGAAGCCATCACCCGAATCATATATAATTGAAGAAAATCTGGAAATTGACTCTTCAAGCCTTCGAAATCGGATCCAAAATGGTGAATTCCTCCTCCTCAATGTAATTTTCTCTCTTTGTTCTCAAAATACGGCTCTGCCTTCACAAATCACGCAATTTTCTTTTATACCAACCCTAAAAAATATAAAAACAAGATAAGGTAAAAAAAACATTTTTTCTCGGGTTAACTTGAGGCGCGCGCCTAGTAGGAACTAAGGCGCGCGCCTCTCCTGCAAGCGATGGCACGCACTTCGCCTACATTCTAGCACTTGAATAGCTCTCAGTATTTGTATCATAATGTTTTCCCCATATCAGATTGAGGTGATTCAAAGTTCATTGCAAAGCTGACTCAAAAGGCTACATTTCTTGTTGAAATATCATTTTTCCAATTTGAAAGATTTCTATGCCAAAATTGGGTCTCAATGTGAGCCTGAAAATTCGAAGCATAACTTTTTTTGATTAGAAGTTGATATGTGATAATACTTGGACTATATTTCATCCATTTGACTTCTTTCCTCATCCAATTGGTGTTTAACACTCTTAAATCTTCATCACGAGGTTCGACATGACTTTTGGATATTTGCATCTCAGTCTCTAAACTTTGTATTTGATACAATGGAGTATTTTTTTCGCTATCTTTGCATTCTTTTCTTTAATTCTTCATCAAACATTGAGGTTTACATACAAAATGAAATATAACACAAATTAGGTAGTATTTTACCTAAAGAACAGTAAAATGTTTTAAGCTTCATGGTTATCCCCCAAGCTACAAACTGAATGGGAAAGATAGGGGTTCAGCAAATCCAGTTATTACATCCTCATGTGCTCCACGCCAGGTTGACGGCAACAAGACTCAAGTGGAATTAACTCAAGAGCAAATTTCACAACTCATGGCTCTTCTTAAACCTGCTCCTAGTTCCCAAAGTCAAATCCATTCAGCTAATAATGCTAAGAGTGTTTTCACCTCTACTTCTACTGATGAAAACATACACCAACTATCTGGTATTTCTCTTTGTGCCAAATCAAAATACATAAACATTTCAAAGGCTCCATGGATCCTAGATACAGGGGCAACAGATCACATGATCTGCTCCACCTCCTTCTTTTCATCTATTCATGTTGAAGTTGCTTATTCTATTTCTTTACCTAATAGAAACACGGTTCCTGTCACTCACATAGGAACTGTGAAAATTTCAGACACTTTAACACTACAGGATGTTCTATGTGCGCCTAGTTTTTCTTTCAATCTTATCTCTGCAAAAAAGTTGACCTAAATGCTAAATTTCTGTCTGATTTTCTTTTCAAATTTTTGTTATATTCAAGACCTTGCAGCTTGGAAGGCGATTGGCATGGGTGAAGTAAAGGAAGAGCTATATCATATAAAGCTTGGAGATATACTACCTCAGCCTTGATTGATTTCCTAAATAAATTGTATAGACAGATCACCAACTTTGCCTATGCTTCAGCTATCACCAATACTAGTAATTTTGATTTTTAAAATTATATATTAGGACACACGTCTTATTCTGTTCTAGATATTGGTAGTGATATTCAATTTTCAAAAAGAGTTAATAACAAACCTTGCTCTATATGTTCATTATCTAAGTTACACAAATTACCATTTTCCATTGGCAGTCACAAAACTGAAAGGTGTTTTGAACTTCTACACGACATATGGGGTCCTTGCAATGAGATTGGGAGTGATGGTTCCAGGTACTTTCTGACCATCGTTGATGACTTTAGTAGGTGCACTTGGGTATACACCTTAAAACTGAAGTCTGATGCTACTATTGCACTACAAATTTTTTGTGCCATGGTTGAGAGGCAATTTGACACCAAAGTGAAGATAATTAGGACATATAATGGGGGAAATTTAACATGAAAGATTTTTATCTCAAAGGAAGCATCATTCACCATAAAACATGCGTTGAGACCTATCAACAAAATGCTGTGGTGGAGAAAAAGCACCAACACATTCTCAACACAGCCAGAGCACTCAGATTCCAAAGTGGAATTCACTTGAAGTATTGGAACCATTGTATCCTAACTGCAGTACACTTAATCGATAGAATTCCTTCTTGTGTCCTAGAAGGCAAGAGTCCCTATCAAGTCCTATTCAACAAAAAACCATCATATAGACACTTGAAAATTTTTTGCTGTCTTGCTTTTGCAACCACCATTGTTAATGGGAGACACAAATTCGACCCTAGAGCTAAAAAATGTGTGTTCATAGGTTATCCTTTTGGAATCAAAGGATACACTATGTTGGATCTTGAAACCAAAAGGATTCTTGTCTCAAGAAATGTGTTATTCTATGAAAATGTTTTTCCATTCAAAGATAAGTCCACTAAACCTGAACAAACTAATATCAAATATGTTCAAGACTTCATAATCCAAAATGAAGATGTTCTAGCAAAATCAAATGATGTCAACTCAACAGGAATAAATCCCTTAGTCATTCAGCCTATAGAGAAGTCTAAACAGAGTTTTAATGATGCTGAACCCCATGTTGAAACTAATCCTGATACTTCAGATCTTAGTAACTCTGAGTCCTCATCAAATGTCAACAAGAATAAAAAAGGCACCAGCATATCTCCAAGACTTCATATGTCATCAGGCCACTTCACTTCATTCATTTCAAGAGTCAAACAAGCTGAAGGAATAAAAGGTAATTACTCCCAATTTGTGTTGTGAGCTTACATGGTTCAGGTATCTGTTAGAAGATTTGAAGGTTCCTCATCCTCAATATGCTTTTCTATATTGTGATAACAAGTTAGCCATTCATATTGCAACTAATCCCGTTTTTCACGAAAGGACCAAACATATAGAAATATATTGTCACTTGATATGAAATAGGATTCAAGATGGATACATTGTTACCAAGCATGTTCCTAGCAGGGAGCAAATTGCAGATATTTTGACCGAACCCTTAAGCTCTCAAACTTTTTATTGATGTATGTTCAAGATGGGAGTAATAGATATATACTCTCCATCTTGTCGGGTGGAGAGGGGAGGGGAGGGCGGTTAGAAAATAATCAAGAAGTTGAAATGAAGGAGCCAGTGAGAGGAAACCAACATCATCATCAAAGAACACCAAGCAGACCAGTAAAGGCTATGTTGGACCACAGGCAGATAGAATGAAGAAGCCTCTAGAAGAAAATTGTTAGGAATTTTGTGTTGATTAGCAATTTGTTGTAAATTCCATTTTTAGCATGTGAATGATCCTTCTAGAATAATGTAAAATCTGTATACATATATTCTTCTGGCATTGTACATTTTAATCATCAAGGAAGATCAATACAATTTTTCTCTCAATTCTTCCTCTTATTAGTTTCTTGCTTCACGTTTTATATACTTGAAACTTATTTTGACTCACATGTTTAGCAATGGCTAAAGCTAATCACTCTACAAAAAGAGACACATATTGGATGGCATCTGGGTCAAGGTTACATTTTTTATAGGATAATTGTTGATTGAGCTTTCTCCATATTGACATTGTCATTAGCGATTATTTGGGTGTTATTTGGCTTCTTAATGTCAATATTGCTAGGAGATCAAGACTACTTAGCACTTATTTATAGGTCCTGGTATTTTAGACTTTGTTTGGCGTCATATCTTAGATATATTTCGATCCTCTTCAGTAGGATGATGGATTACAGTAGCACTTTCAAAGCTTAAGATTTTCATGCCAATCTCAAAGTGGCCATATTTACACAATCATTCATTTGCCTTTTCTTTTATTCTTATGGACTGTGAGGAATGATGTGGAGTACTAGAAGATTGCTATAGAGCCTCAGAAGATCATTTGGTAGGTCTATTGCAATATTTCTCTTCTCTAAACATATCTTTTATTTGGGTTTGTGCATTAGTAAGGAAACTTGGAAGTCATCCTTCTTTTCGATATTTCTCTCACTTATCCCTTACCTTCACCTTACCTTTCTATTTTTATTTTTTTGGCGTATTCTACCAATGGAATCTTACAAGATCAGCACCAATAGGTACAACATTGATGAGTTTAATAGAGGTGGGGTTCATTTGTAATCAGTCTACATGTTTTATTTGTACCTTATCCTCCTTTTATAGTGATTGTCGTATACTTGAGGCTAATCTGGAAGCAATTCTTGATGGGATCCTTTTTGCATTACCCTTATGAACTCCTGGGTAGAGACAAACTCTTCTTTAGTCATTCATTGCATCGCCCATGGTGGAAGACTATGGTCTATCAAGGCTACATGTAGACATATTAGACATCCACTTTACTTCGATCTGGACACTAATAATCCCACATCTATCATGATAGAAACTAGATTGCTATCACTAGCTTCGAAAGAATAGGACATATGCTACTACCAAAGTATGGTCTTCTTAACTTGCCCAACATCTTTGTAACCTTGTACATATTGATATATACGAGCTTACCATGTCCAGAGGTCTTTAGGCTTTATTTTTATCTTTCTTTATATTTGTACATGATGTAACACCTCCTCATACTACTTTCGTCTTTTGTGTTTTTGATTGAAAGTCAGGATTTTGCTTCAACTCATGTTTGTTATCTATTTTTATCATGGTTTCATGATCGAAGTCGCGATAGTTATTTTAATCAAGATTGGGTCTCTCTACCTAGAGTTCTGTCCATGGCTTTAGGGGGTATTTATGTTTGGCATATGCCTACTTGGATCAATATCTTTAGAGATGATTCTATATTACAGTTTGGTAGAGGAACTTTAGAGCACCCTTAGGTCAACCATCTAAAATCGGTTTTCCTTTTCTTTTCTATATGATAACATAGAATACTCTAACAACAACCTTGTTCGAAAAAACCTTTGCGATAATTGGTACACCAAA
>JAGHKM010000050.1:0-69136 GCA_019097785.1 Fraxinus excelsior
CTTAATTAGTCACTGAACTTTTCATAAAATTCCCAAGAGGTCACCGAACTTTAAAACTACCATAAATAGTCACTGAACTTTTCCAAAACTTCCCTAAATAGTCACCCAACTTTGCAAAAAGTTCCTAGGGGGTCATTGAATCATTGATGTATGGGGTCCCAATTTGCAAAGTTCAATGACCTCCTAGGAAGTTTTAGCAAAGTTCAGTGACTATTTATGGTAGTTTTGAAGTTCAGTGACCTCTTAAGAACTTTTTGCAAAGTTCAGTGACTAATTAGGGAAGTTTTGAAATTCGGTGACCTCCTGGGAACTTTTGGCAAAGTTCAGTGACTATTAAGGGTATTAACTTCTCACTTTTTGCAACATTCAATGAATTTTGTGAAAAGTAATACATTTCATAACGTTTGTCAAACATTGCAAAAGTAGACTTTTCGCAACGTTTGACAAACGTTGCAAAAGACTTTTCTTTTTGCAACGTTTATCAAACATTGCAAAAAGTGAGACCTTTCACAACATTTGCTAAACGTTGCGAAAAGTATACTTTCGCAACGTTTGACAAACGTTGCAAAAAGTCTCACTTTTTGCAATGTTTGATAAACATTGCGAAAAATAAAACCTTCCGATACACTCAATAAACGTTGCAAGCGAAAGGTCTCACTTTTCGCAACGTTTGATAAACGTTGCGAAAAATAAAACCTTCCGGTACACTTAATAAACGTTGTAAAAAGGGATCTATCACAACATTTTTCTAAAAAATGCTGCTAAAACTCATTTATATTAACCAAAATGTTATTAAAAGATAGGGGTGGCAACGAGCCGAGCCGAGCCCGAGCCAAAAAAAAAAAAAGCTCGTACCGAGCCCGAGCTTTTTTAGGCCCGAGCCGAGCCGAGCCGAGCCCGAGCAAAAAAAATGAGGCTCGGCCCGAGCCTTTGCGGGCCGAGCCGGCTCGGGTTTTTTTTTTCGTGTTATAAATTAAATAAATTTTAAAAATGTAAAGTTTACATTGTAAACCCTCCTCCTTTATCCGGGCTTGGGACCGGCTACAATTATCGTAGGCGGAGTTAAAACTGTACACGAATAAAATATTTCGACTTTCGTGTACAATTTTTCTTGATACAAAAAAAATTTAAAAATTACATTTATTTTAAACTAATCAATTTAAAAACTTACAATATCATAGATGCTTGAATTTGCTGTAACTCTTCGGCCATTATGCTGTCAACTTGTTCTTGAAGGCGTAATTCCGCACATTCTCAATCCTTCAAACATATTAAAGCCTCCAATATATCTTCTTTTAGTCTTGATCGTTCGTCACATAAAATTCGACCACCTAAACTAAATGCAGCCTCCGATGCTACCGTAGACACCGGAGGTGTTAGTAGATCGCGAGCAATTTTTGATACAATTGGATATTGCCTTTCGTTACACCTCCACCATGATAAAAGATTAAATTCCTCTAATTGTTCTGGTTGTAACATACTACGAACGTCCACGCACATATACCTAGCTAACTCAGAGGGAATTTCAAGATTTGTACCACTGACATCTACTGCTCTAGATATTGACGAACTAGAATTAAATGAGGGAACACTAGTATTGGTCTCTAAAAAATTCCAAAAATTTTCTGCATTTGTTGATGTATTTTTTGAAAAAGAACTTTGGGTAGTAGAACTACATTGACCATTTTTTTCAGCGTAATAGTTATACATTTCACATAACATAGATTCTATATGCACATGTGATAATTCTATATTTATGAAATTTGAAATCCCCTTTATAGTAGCTTTTGTGCCAGTTAAATTAAGTCGAGAGTCCATCACTGAAGCTAATAAAAATAAAGAGGGTATCTCTTCCCAATATTTACGAAATTTTGCCTCCATAGAATAAATTACGTTAACAAAAATTGTCAAACTCCTATGTTTTTTAAATGCTTGTGCAATATAGAAAAAATGTTGTAAAACAATTGAAGATGTAGGATAATAAACACCGCTACATTCCTTCGTGGCATCGAAAAAAGGTTTTAAGAAATTTTTCACTTGAAATGCAAGAGACCATTCCCAATCTTCTAAATTATGTTCGGGTCCATATGTATGTCTACCATTATAATACATTGAAATAACGTTATCATAATTTTCACACGAATGTAACATAAGATATGTAGAATTCCATCTATGTGATACATCAGTGACAAATGATCTCTCTTCTAAGCCATACTCTGCACATAAACTGTTAAATGCTTGCTTTCTTGCTGGTGATATAGTTATAAAATTAATTGATTGCCTAATTTTATCTAAAGGTGATTTTATATATTCCAATCCATCTTTTACAATCAAATTAATAATGTGACATACACAACGTTGATGAAAAAATAAACCTCCAAATTTAGGGTTCAAATCATCAATAAATTTTTCGATAACAACTTTGTTTACACTAGCATTATCAAAAGTAAAACTTCGAACCATTTCTTGCATACCATATTCTTGTATAATATCTTTTAAAACCATGTATATATTAGTCGCATTATGAGGATATTCTACACATCTGAATGCAATTATTTTTTTATGCATAATCCATAGGTGATCAATGTAATGAGCTGTAGCAGCAAGATATCCTTTTTTATTAACACCGGTCCATAAATCAGAGGTAAATGATATAACACAATCAAAAGTTTTTAGACTTTCAATAGCAGTTTGTTTTCTTCTGTTATATAATTTTATAGCATCCGAACGAAGAGTATTTCTACAATAAGAATTATACCTGGGCTGGAGATATTTCTGCACAAGACGAGTAAAGTGTTCCGACTCGATCATCGTTAGCGGCATCTCTGCTGCAGCCACGTATGCGGCCATTCCTTCACAAAATCTTTCCTGTGAATATACAAAAGTGGATAAAGTGGAACCGGAACCGATAAATGTTAGTTCGGTCTGTTTCGGGTCAAGACCGACTGGTTTCGCTTTGCAACTTCGTAAAATGTGTCTATTTAAATGCGATGTACTCGAACTGGGCTTCCAACTAAGTTCTTTACCACAATAATTGCAACATGCTTTCCAAATATCAACTCCATTTTGAACCCCAACTTTTTTACGAGTCATATGTTGCCAACAATCAGCAGACTCTTTTTTCAACCTTTTAACCTCAACTACTTCCTCCTCTTCGATATCTTCCAAATTAATTGGAATATTTTGAGATGCATCGTTCCCCGATGGAGTACTCGAACTACCTTTAAACTGATTAATTTCATCACTGGTAAAATCCATGTGTAAGTATTATAATAGAGGGAAATTGTAGTAAAGAATATAGTCAAATGTGTAAAAAAATAGGAGATGAGAATACAGAATATTGTAGTAAAGAATATAGCAAAATGAGTAAATTGAAAATAATAGTTAAATAATTGGAGAGTAGAATATTGAATATTGCATAAAGAGTTAAGCGATTGAAGAGTGATATGAAATTATAAAATTTTTCTCGTATTTATAGACAAAAAAAATATTCAATTTTTAAAATTTAAATTTTTTTTTTGCGTGCACGCTAACGCCTAATTGACTGATAGATTAGTCCGTGACTCTGCATCTGCCTGATTTCAGGCATATTTGAATATGCCTGTAGCAGGCCGATTTATTAAATTTTTTTTTATTTCACGGGCCGGCCCGGGCTCGGGCCATGGCCACTAAATGTGGCTCGGCCCGAGCTTTGGCTCGGTGCCACCGAGCTCGAGCCGGGCTTGGCTCGGGCTTTTTCCGAGCCGAGCCGAGCCGAGCCCGAGCCGTGCGAGCCCACGAGCTTTTTTGCTACCCTTACTAAAAGACCCTTTTAGCAACATTTATTAACAAATGTTGCATTTTTAGTGTTGCACATGGCAATAATTTATGCATAATTATTGAACATAAAAGTATACGGAAACATACCACTTACACAAAAAGTATCTTATCTTGATTGATCAAACGAGCTTTTGATAATAAAAATGTACTTAAAATTTACAACTGCTTTATATGAAAGTTGCTGTGTAAAATTCTGTGGTAGTGAATTGTGGGACATTGGCACACTATTTATAGTTGAAAAATATAGTGTTTGTGTCATGGTAAAATTGGGATGGAAAATTGTATTTATCACATTTGATAAAAATTGAATTTCTAGTAAACAAATCACAATATGACATGTGTACAAAATACCTATCACAACAAAAAGATAGTTCTAATCATAATACGTGATAGTGACTTGACTTTAAATAGAATTCTAAAAAAATAAAATAATAATAATAATACTTATTCCCTCATCCATTCACACGTGACTATCCATAAAATTCAAAATTCAATAAAATAACTTAACTAAATTACAATTTAAGGCAAAATCTTTCGACCTCGATAACTTGGGCATCGCTTATCCAAATTAACTTTTTCTTGAGCCTAATTTACATGATTAAAAATGAGTTATCCAACGAGACCCATATTGATATACTTTTAGTCGTTTTAACAATATCTAAAAAAATGTAGCCCAAAATCGAAATTAATACATATATTACTTTAGTCCCTCAACTTTTCCAAAATAAAACTATGGCAAGTAAAATAATTAAATTCTATTCTAAAATTTTTCGAAGTGTTACAGAACCTTTGTTGGTCAACTTGATCCCTCTACCGAGTCTTCTTATTCATGAGTTCTATGTTAACATTCATGACATTAGCGGTTCGTCTTTTAGAATATTTCTTAGGGGTAAGACGATTAAGATTACTCCGATGTTGTGTCTAGCATAGCTTATATTCCCAGAGTCGTCCACCCCTTATTTCCTTATTTGACACCTGATATTCTTTCGGCCGACTCTTTAGTACGTTCGACGGTGTTTAACATACCCTTTAGAGGGAGGTCCATGTGCGATTCGCACTGGCTCTCTTCTTATTGATCGCCAAATTCTGTTGCGCATTGTGTGCATAAATCTTTGGCCCGTATCTCATACTTCTTCATTACCCATGGAGAAGGCTCATTTTTTGTACGCCTTGTTGCATGGCGATTTCATTGATTTACCCTCGTTTATTTGTCAGCAGATTTTGCGTGCTTTTCCTGTCATGGGAACGAAGGTAGGGCTGCCTTATGCTTACTTGATAGACATGTTAGTGACACCCTAGGTGTGAGTTTTCCTGAGGGGCTTTCACGATGGGTTTTCCAGCCGATTGGCCATACCACTATTGCTTAGAGTAGGTCACATGCTTTTTCTGAGCCAGCACAACCTGTTGACCTGACTGTGCCAACTGATCCTATTGATGACCTTATATCTTTTGATCCCTCAAATTTTCCTACTATTTCTTCTGCTCCTCCATCTGTTGATATTCCATCTTCTTTAACTTCTGCTTTTTCTCCCACTAAGCCTGTCCCTTCACCTGCTGATATCCCGTTTGTTTCCATTGATATTTCTGTTGCACTTATGAGAAAGATGACCGTGGTCATGGAGCAGCAGGCTCGGATGAAAGCAGAGCTTACATTGCTGCGAGCTATAGTTGATCGACACACTACCGAGTTTACTATGCTTCATGGTGTTGTTGGATATATTTAGCGATAACTTAGATGGATTCGTCGCCATTAAGATGATGGTGCAGCTTCGGAGGAGAAGACTGATTCTAATGACGCTACTTAGTTTTTCGGTTACCCTTTGTCATTTTGTAACACAAAGGGGGAATAGAGAAGATATTGAGACATGATGTTTACTTCTTTGCATTAACATGTTGTTTTGTTTTAACCTGATATATAAAATTCTTGACTCAAAAGGCGTCATATGATAAAATTTCAGTATTTACTAGATTAATTTTTGATGTTTTGTAGTATCAATGTTTCATTTTGGTATGTTGGGTTGCATTGATATTATGTCTTAATTTAGTATATGATGATACTAAAGTATAATGAGTTAACTGCTTAAATCATTTTTACATGTAATAGTGCTTGATGAATTGTTTGAATTGCTTTTACACTTAATACTGTTTCACATATATTTTACACTGGTATTTGAGTTGTCTATTTTAGAAAATAGGTTATGATAAATGAAATGTAGAATTCGTTCAAGACAGTTATTGGTTGTGTTAGTTTGAGTCTGTAATTTTATTTTATTACTGCCTTGACTTTATATTGTAGTTTTGTCACAAAATGCCAAAGTGAGAGCTTGTTAGGTATTTTATGTAATTGGCAAATCTATGAAAAAGAGATAGACTAAAATTAATATGTTGTAAAAGTCAAGGAGTAATGTGCAATTAGTGAAAGTTAAGTTATATTAGGTCTAGGTTTGAGAATGGTAAAGAAGGAAAAAACGTCGCCAAGGTTTGGCTCGAGCATCAGAAACAAAAAATGCGTCGCCCGCCTGTTGCCTCTCCTTTGCTCGTCTGTCACTCATCCTTCGCTTGAGCGACAGTGTCATCTGAGAATTTTTTAATTCATTTTTTAAATGCTTTTTATCCGATACCTTCATTCCCTAACCTATATATAAATATCCAAACACCACAGAATGGTTTTATGAGGTTGAACATTGAGGGAAACACATTCCTTTGAGATCATCTTCATATGTTTTGCTTTCAACCTTTATCCGGTTATTGGCTATTGATGGTAAAAACATCAAATTCACAGTCCAAATACAATACTGTTACTTCCTTCATATCTGTAAGAGAAGGTGACTGGAGTTCCAGTCATTGAAGAACACAGTGTTCTTCACTAATCCACACGAGAGATGATTTCACAAAGTTGGGAGTTGCTGCAGGAGAGCGCAATCCATGAGAGCTTTGGAAACTGCAACTGAGAGTTGGTGCAGGAGCACAAAATTCAGGAGAGCTGTTGGAATTGCAGTCAGAAGGTCAGATAGTACGTGTCGTCGTCTAGTCTGATAGACTATAAGTTATAAATCGTTTATAGTGGATTGTTGACTGACAAAGTGCCTGGAGTTTTTACCCAGTTGGGGTTTCTCTGTGATCAGTTCTGTGTTCATTTATTGCTTTCATAATTGTGGTAATTTAACATAGAAAAAACTGAATTGCATGATTAACCATCTAGAAAATAATTAATAGTCATATTTAATTGTTAAGTAATTTTAATTCCACATAATAACCTATTCACCCCCTCTAGATGTAGTTTGGATCGAACTTTGTTATTTTCAATTTTTATCATTGTAAATTGGAAAAGTCTTCAATTGGTGCAATGAATTATCGTGACTCTTCAAATACAAATGGTGCAAATAAAAAAGATATGTTGTTTTGGAATGTATGTAACTATTAAAAAAGATACATAATGAAAAGTTAAGACCTTTTAATAGATTGCAATATGGACCGTTAGATATGAAAGTATATGATCTAACGATCCACATTAATTTATGTCAAAAGAAGAAAACTTTTGAAAGCATATATGAAATCTATAAATAGAGACCCCTAATTCTCTAATTCGAAGGCATTAGAGAAAAAAAAAATTCTAAATTGTCTCATCTCTTCAAGATTTTCAGTTCTTTTTTATTTTACCGAAATTAAATCATGTTCGAATTATTTTTAGAACTAAAATTTTGTATGAGCACTTTTAGCTTGTGTCTATTTCGTTTGTGAAGAATACTATCAACTGTTTGATATGTCCGGTCCGACAAAATTAATATTGTGTTATATCAATTTTGGAAGAAGCATTGCATTTTGGGAGATAGACTTCCATTTGATCATGTTAACACAATGTAAGGAGCGAAATCCATCTTAATGAGATATACAATCGTATACCTCATTTCATTTCATCTCCTTCTAATCTTTACATTTCATTAGTGGCAATATGTGTGTCTTTTCATACACGTATCTTGGTTTCAGTAAGTTGAAACTCTATTCAATATTTTGTACCAGTAAATCCTGATTTTATCAATTTGCATGAACGTATTTTTGGTTAAAAGGAATATACACCAAATTTTCCAACACACCTGGTGCTTCCACATTGCATACTTAGGTGGATTCTATTCTCAGCTTTATGTTGTTCTAACCAGGGGCGGATCCAGCACTTGGCCAGCCCCTGCGGCCGCCCGTGCTAGATCCGCCGGGATTCGTCAATAGCCGGTCACCGTGGAGCTTGAAGGAGATGAAAGGTTTTACTATTTGCCTCTTTTTTTTTAAGCTATGAGCATTTGTTTTGGGTTTTTTTTTCTTTTTTAGGATTTTAAAACATAAGCCCAACTGCCAAAGGTTTGCTCACTGTCGCTGATGATTGTTCTTAAAAATGGCAGCCGATGGGTAAAGTGGAGAGAGAAATTGTTGTTGGCTTTAAAATGGAGAAGATGAAGTGGCTGTAAAGCTTTCTTTTAAGAATTTGGGTCTCTTTTAGTTGGGCCTTTTATTTTTGTGGAAATTGCACCATCTACCTAGTATTTAATAAATATTTAAATATTACTTTTTAAATTTTGAATATTCAATAATTACTGTTTTAAGGTAGTAAAAATGAAATGTGAAATATTACTCGTCTCCTACTATTTAAACATGGTGTCTGATTTTACTCCACCAAACATGCTCTACCCTATGGTGCAATTGAATTTTAATCCACCAAACACGTCATATCCATACGTCCATGTTTGTCCATGATTCAAAATCCCCAATCTTGAGTTTTAGATTTTTTTTTTGAATATTGATCCTATCATGAACCCCGATTGATCGAAATCTTAAAATCATTTCAAAACATTATTCAATCACAAATTTAGCATAATCTTTAGCCCATATTTTGATTCGAAAAATACATTTCAAGGTCTTTCCTTTTAGTGTGATAATGGCTTAGTTGTCCATATAAACCCTATTCCGAGGTACAATAAACAACAAGCAAAAATATGAGATCACATCCCATGCTGCAGATCTAAATCGTAGGGTTGTATTTTTTTTATTTTATTTTTAGTATTATGGGTTGTAATGAATTTTATTTTCATATGTATATACTTTTTACGTTTTAGTGCATTTACATATGTATTGAATTATAGTTTTAGTTATTATAATTGTTGATTGTCAACGTTCATCGATCTCTCTCCATGCTGAACTAAAAGTCTGGATTCGCCCTTGGTTCTAACTACATTCAATTTGTTCTTCTAGCGACATTTCTTCTTGATTTTTGGGTGAACTAATCTTTCATCTACTCACAAAATATATATTTTAATCCCATGACCGTAATCCATCCTACAATATCGAAAATCACAACAAAATCTGCAATGATTTGATCTACGTATCCAACAAAATCAAAATGTTAACGACTCGAATGAATGTAATATTTACACTTATCAAACATTCTCAAAAATACAATTTTCTAGTTTTTTTTAGCAAAACCGAATTAAACTAACATAAGATCAGAACGAACAAAAGAACAACTCGATCGAATCTCATACTTTTGATAGCCTCGGAACATGTATGAATTTACATAATTCAATAAAATATATCGAATAACGCTACAATGAAAATCTTGTACATATTCTATGCTTGATGATGATGATGATGATGATGATGATGATGATGATGATGATCGAATCTCATACTTTTGATAGCCTCGGAACATGTATGAATTTACATAATTCAATAAAATATATCGAATAACGCTACAATGAAAATCTTGTACATATTCTATGCTTGATGATGATGATGATCATAATAATAATAATAATAATAATAATAATAATAATAATAATAATAATAATAATAATAATAATAATAATAAAGGGTTCTTGTTCGTAACACATGAATATATATTTTGCTCGAATTTCGCTAGAATGAACGTGATAAATATTACAAATCAATCTTATAATGGAAAAATTGGAATATCTTATTAATCAAGAAAAAGAAATGTGTTTTTTTTTTTTTTTACAACCTTAAAATGTATTTATAGACTCAAAACAAATTTGAATTACATTGAAACTCTAATCGTGTAGATAAATCCAAATATAACTTTAAAAAAAATGAAAATGCTCTTAAATTAACTAAAAATAGAATTATGTTAAAACGGACCTATAAATGATGGAAATTAATCCCAAAGTTCGACAAGGTCACCCGAAAAAAATATGGAGAATCGAAAAACGCTTCCAAATTATACTTCTTGATGAAAATCTGACAATCAAGCTGAACGTTATGTGCGTTTTTGTAGATCCACCTTATTTTTTCTTTTTTCAAATTAGTTTAAGATTTTCTTTTCTAACTATCCCAGATTATTTCCTTCCACTTCAAATAAACTCAATCATGAGTTGTCGTCAGGATACAAAGGCTCATAGGAGGAAAACTCATTAGCTAAATTTGTAATAGCCATGAAAGCTTTCCTTTAGACTTTAAAAGCTTTTTGTACCCTCCATGTTGGTGTAACTGTAATCTTTTTATCCTTCAGCATCAAACTGCCACAGTCTGTCCAATAGAATATGACATGCATTTTTCTCAATAACATCACAAATAACTTCTGATTTGTAAAATGTCCTCGTAAACAAAGGTACCTTACGAATTTGAATCACGTGAATGTACACACCCTTCTTAATCCAACTAATCTAATAAGAAACTGGATGTGATTCTGGCAACTTCATATGATACACTAGTTTCTTGGCGATTAGATTCTCACAACTGCCACTCTTTATAATCGACTGCAAAAAACATCACTGACTCGACGCTTGGCCTAAAAGATCTTCCCATGCTGAGTCAACTCTTTTTGCTTGGGTGAGCATAACATTTTCTGCACAATCCATACAAAACTTCCTTGTTCTTCTTTACAAACTTCATCAGTATTCTTCTTCTTCTTCTTCTTCCTCATTGTTGGCATATTCCTGATCCTCATCATCTAAATTCCTATTGAAGACAAAAATCTCCGCTTTGAATATGTGAACTCATTATGATTACCATGATAATTAACGAATTGGAGCTGGAACTAGAGCCAAATTGACAGGGGCAACAACCTGAACAGGTCGATGGATGATTGTTGCCTAGGATTACCACCTCCAAGAATCAAGGCAAGTAGTATGTCCTTGAGTTGATTGTCAAATATTTGCAGATGATTACCTACTTCTATGAGATTAGTCTCAATCGCGTCAAACCTTGCCTCAAAACCTTTCTCTGATTCTCTGCCATTGTTTTGATACCACAGAAACAGGACAAAATGTAAATAACAATAAAGGATTCTTGTTCATTACAACACACAAACAGGTGTTTGCTCGAATTTCGCTCTAACAAACGTGATAAATATTTGAAATTCATCAAATTACGGGAAAAACTGAAATATCTTATTAAGCAAAAAAAAATGTTATTTTTACAACCTTAACACGTATTTATAGACTCAAAATAAATTCTAATCACATTGAAACTCTAATTTTGTAAATCCAATTAAAACTAAAAAAAACTTGAAAAAAAGATGAAAGTACCCTTAAAAATGAACTAAAAACAGAAAACGTTAAAATAGACCTTTAAACGACATAATTCGACTCCAAAAAGTTAGACAAAGTCACCCAGAAAGAATGTGCAGAAAAAAAAAAAAAAATGTTTTCGTAAATCCTCCTTATTTCTTCTGTTTTCCAATTAGTTCATGATTTTCTGTTCTAACTCCTGTGCATTATATACTCTCCGTGTGTGTTGAAGAGCCTATTCCAACCACTGGCTGACTCTGCTAGTGTTAAGTGAATAAGTAGAGTATAATTCTGATTTTTGTCTTAATGAATTTAATGGAGGGCTGTGACAATATTAGAATATAAAACGAGTTACTTTGACACAAATTAATCAAAGTTTAAATAGTATACTGCAAGAAATGTAGTTGCCCTCTTAGTTTTGTCATCATACCCTTTTGGACAGAATCAAAAAAAGTTTATGTAGATTTTCGGGGTCACCACACAAGCCATGTCTAAATCTGTACCTTGAACATGACAAATCTCAATTTCAATGCGAATTAGGCATTGCCAGGTGTCAATATTTTTTAATGCTCAATAAGTACATTGTCCATTTCCAAATATGACATTAATATCATTTCAAAATTAATGAGAATTTATTTATTATTGACAACTTCATATTTTGTGGTAAATTAATTAATTTTTCAAGAAATCAGTGCATATTAAGAGTAATATTATTCATCCCCACTAAGGTTACAAATATAATCTAGGTGGCGTTAATTTGACATTAAATGATAGGTATCTTTCATTTAACCTATCGTTTAGAGCTGTTTGTAACCCCACTGAGAATGGATAACATTACTCCAATTTAAATTCACAGCTATGCACATGCATAATACAGTCCAACAATATAATTACCTTCACCCTATTTATCTTTATTTTTACAGTCTTGACTTTTCAGTACCATAAATTAACATGCAAAATTCCCATATAAATAGGAGAATTCTTGTACTCTTCACAACATATATGTTTATCCTCTTAACATTTTGATACAAATATATCACCTCCATCCATGGAATTCTTCAAAAAGTTCCTTTGCATTATTTTGTTTATGTGCTTTATGACCAGAGGTATAACATTTCTTACGTTTCTTTCTTTCTTTCACTTATCTAATATTAACTTATGCCATTTTGATTTCATGTTTCAGGTAGTCTTCAGTGCTTTCCTGGGAGCCTTAGTGACCTTAAGGTTAATCAAGTTAAAACGAGAGCGAAAATAGGGAATAAACCAGAGTGGAAAGTGACAGTCACCAATAAATGCATTTGTAGCTTCTTGCAAGTGATGATACTTTGCCCTGGATTTGATTCTGTCGAAACAATTAAGCCCATGTCTAAGTTGGTTTCCAAGATCGGCCCGAAGTTGTGTCTTATTAATGACGGGAGCCCTATCTATGGTGGAAAAACATTCGTATTCACATATGCCTCGGATCAAGAGATTGCATATGCTCCATATTCCTTTCAAGAAGCATGCTCTTGAATGAACGAATTATTGTTGATAGCTGGTCTTATTGTAACAAAACCTTGTGAGGTTGCTGTTTTACTTTAGTAAAAGGCGAAAGAATAGTTCGCTCTGCTTTCACTGCGTGGCTGCATAGGTTGCTGTTTTTCTTGTTTAGTTAAGAGGTTGCTGGTTTATCTATGTAATGAAATTTTCAGTATGTTCTTGCACTCTTGCAGTGAGTTACAGGGAATTAATTAAGGGAACATCTGGGTTGGATTTTTCAACCTTTTACATTATCTTGTTATAGGTTCCCAACATTTAAAAGTGACATTCTAGATCTTCAGCCCATTTAAATATGTATATTTGGGTTCTCACGTGATCGAAATCGTCAATGTGACTATAAAAATCAATATGACTTTCACATCACTTGAAGATATAGTCTACCAATTTACTTTTTTCCCTCCATCTAGAAGTTGAGTGCAATTTTAATATGGACATTGGCAGTTTTAATTACATGGGGACCTCAATTCACAAATTTAAAGGACCTAAAACTTCACTTTTAAAGGTTAAGAACTCATAAATCACATCATGTGAACTATTAAGGAGTTGAACCTTAATTTTCTCATTAATTGATGCAATAATGGCTTAATTTGTGGAAATCTGGAAATGGCTTTATTTGTCTTAAAGAAATGGACCCATGTTTGTATGCATGATTGAATACATCCCATTAATCACTTCACCAACCCCCGTCCCACAGAGAAAAACATTGATTTTTCAAAGAAGTTTGTTAAAAATCCATTCTGTAGAAATTTTCCCCTCATGACACGTTTAGTGCAAGGTTCAAAAATGCGTAATGAATGGCAATTTTGATCGAGTATCAAGCATTATAAATATATGCGGACCTATGTGAACTGTGTGTAATTATGTGTCTTCCAGTTTTTAATATTATTTCAAATATTGCAAACTAAGAAATAAATAAAATAATATATTATTTGAACTTTATACATCTTCTTCAAAAAAATAAAAAAAGTTGTTCAAAATCATAAATACTACAATTACTTGATAATTAATTCGTACAATTAAATTAGACACGAATTTCGACTTAAAAATACCCCTAAATCTTGTTTAGCTCTTTGTCGAATTCTAATTCAATCTCTTCTTCTTCTTCACACAAGTCATATTTCATGTCAATTTGTTTTTAATTTTTTTTTTTTCTAAACATGAAAATCCTACATATTGCTATATATAATTCATGGGCTTGGGTGATTTGGGCTAATTTGATGTTTGTTGGGCCCAATTTTTTTACTTTTTTATTTTTTTTTAAAGTTATAAAAATGGATTGAACTTTACTTGTCTAATTTGGACAAAAATTTTAAGACAAATGTGTACGCATTTTGGCATTTAAGCTCGCATGTGCGGTTAGTAAAATGAATTGACCGCATTATCATGCGCATCACCCATATGTGAGGCGTTTCAAAAATGTATCAAGCATATACATGCATATATGAAACATATGCACGTATTTTAGAATACTAGTAGTGACAAAATGTAATTTATTCATTACCTTTGAGTTTGAAAATGTCAAACTTTTAAAATTTTAGACAAATATACCAATCTCTTTTAATCGTCTGCCTTTTTGCACGAATTTCAAATAACCAAGGTGTTCAAACAATTTTCGCAAGTGCTTAGGATTGTTGATAAGTAATAGTATGATGAATTGAGAGTATCATCCCACGAATAATAAGCTTTAAATTGAAATCTATCAATCCGTTATCAAATTAAATGTAACTAAAAACAAAGGTGATTTAGAACATGTTTGGTAGAAATTGTGTCAAAGTCAAAACTAAAACCACACATTTTATTGGACCGACAATTTTTTAACCACACATTTCATCAACTTTTATCAAAACCTACTAAAAATCTTATTTTAATCCTCATAAAGGGGCTTAGTTTATATTTAAATTATCCTACTAGTTATCTAATATTATTTCTAACTAAATATGGGATGAATGTCTTGGAATCTCATATTCACCTATTAATATTCTATTTCAATTCTCGGCCTATGTAATTTAGTGTGATTTGTATAAATGTGACAATTAATAATCAAATTTTATTTAACTATATTTTACAATATAAGTCAAACACATTCTAAACATGATTTGATCATATTTCTAATTCGAATTCATATGCAAAGTAACAAATTTAATTACACAATTATTTGTATGATTGCACATGCCGTATATGATATTGCTAATATCTATTGCCCATGTGTTATAATTGAAAATTGAGTGTTCTAAACATATTGTGAGACTCTCAATACTACAACAAGCAACTAATTACGTAATTGATGATCAATCAATTAACTAATTTTACAAATTTTACAAGATCAATCAAGAAAACAAATTTACTAAACCACTTGGTCTTTGAATTAAAAATAAATAATAATAAGGTTCATCTTCGATCCAACACAAAGAAAATCTGCCTAACATGTTTTTATTGAAAAAACAACAAAATGAATGAAAAATTATCACCCCAAGACTTATATGAATACAAGAAATATATAGAAGCAATTTCTCGTTTTTTGATTTTCAATTCCAAACCTTGATTCTTCACCTTTTTGATGTTCCTTGATTCAATTCACGTGCTAGATTTGTTTTCCTCTCATATTAAATTTGCCAATCATTTCTTGATAAATTTTATGATGTGAATAGATTTGAGAGCTGAGAGAGATTTCCTAATGTTTTGCCATCATTCTGTATTATAGGAGGCAGAATTAGGAAAAAAATGCTTTCAAAGTCCTTCCCATGTAGAGTTTCAGCCAAGGAAGGAAAGCCATGTCTAGTCAAAGTTGACCCATGTGTGGGCCACTCCTTTCCCACACATGAAGTCGAAAGAATGTATTTTAATTTCATCTTCATTAATTGCCACTTCTTATATTGGTTCCTTTGTAATTAATTTGTCATGCTCTTTTTGTTGTTCTTCAATAATTTATATCTCATCGGGTTGAATAGTTGATTCACAGTCTAAATCCACGAACAATGACAATTATTTCCTTTTAACTTTTTCAAGTGAATTATATTCACACCTTTTAAATTTGCTCCAATATAGAGCATCTCCCACATACATTTTGCTTTCATCGTTAATCTTTCCGACTCTTTTTGATACTTCATTTGTATGCAAACCATTATATAAGTACTTGTGTACAAGTAGTATTATTCTATTTTGCAAGTACATTATCTTTCAACATGAGATGACAATCTCCCACAAGCATGATATTCTCATCCTAATCTATATGCACATAATCTACTACAAGCATGTAGCCTACATCAGATTTGTTAATTGTTTGTTTAAGACATCTTAAATATTGTTTAAATTGTAGAAGATTGAGGTCAGTACTTTTAGGTTTTGAAGTTGTTTGCTAGGGGTGTAAGCGGTCCGATTTTTGCGGTTTTTGACAAATTTTCAAACCAAACCATTTAAACCGGTTTGAGAAAAATCCAAACCTAAACCAAACCATTTTGAACGGTTTGAAAAAAACTCAAACATAAACCTAACGGTTTGGTCCGGTTTTAAACCGCCGGTTTCATCGTATATTTTTTTGTCCGTCTACTTTTATGACATTAATTCATTGAATTCAATATATATTTATATCTTACTAGCAATAAATCTAAAACAAACTAAATATATCTACTACAAATTTAAATACCAACTAAATCAAAGTGAAATCACAATAAACTAAAATATAGTTTTTTGTTTGCCATTTTAGGCTAAGACGTTACGATAACGTTACAATACAAGTCTACTAAACTAAATATAAAGTCCAAAAAATATAATGATATTCAACAAGATCTCGTGATCATCATATCTGAAAAACAAAACTACTGATTAAACAGAGAGAATAACCAACCATAATAATAAATCAATTGTTTATAATATCTAAACATAACATTACACAAGCTTACCGTTGTATTTTGTTACGAATTCAATTTCTCACATATACTCAAACACCAATTGTTCTCACACATGATTCATAGTCTCCATTGTCAAACAAATGCATTCGTTATATTATCATAGTATTGGATACTAGATAGATAAGAGAATCTTTAAAAATATGGTAATAGAAAATATAAACCACCTGCCACAACTTTTATTGAATCATCAAATGCTTCCACTTCATCTAAATATTGGTACAGCACTATATGTTCATTATTAATTTGCAACCAATTCTTTTCGCATATACAAGTCTCAACCATTCTTGCACCTAATAAACTCCTAAAGGAATTAAGTATTTGACCTCCATTTGAGAATGTAGACTCAGAAGCAACTGTAAAAATTTGAATTCTAAAGAGGAAAATAGTTTTTTATAGATTATGTTAGTCTTGATATTATTAGATATAAATTATGATTATTTGGTAATAATAATATATATGTAATAGAAAATTATAAATTGACAAAAATACATACAAATGACAAAACTATTGAATTTCGCATATTTGGATGAATTTTCAAAAAAAAAATCATTATTTTTATTTTTTTATTTTTATATATTTTTTCACCGGTCCGATTTGGTTTTAAACCGCAATTAAAATTCTCAAACCTAAACCAAACCGTTTTTGACCGGTTTGGTTTGGTTCAAAACCATTTCGTTGACGGGTCCACGTGGCACCAAACCGACGGTTTCTAAAATGCGGTTTCGGTTCGATTTTCCGGTTTGACGATTTTTGCTTACAGCCCTATTGTTTGCAATCTTTTGAAAAAACTATTGTTGTAAAAGAGTTTTTAAAGTCAAAGGGTCAAGTGATAAGTTAGAAGTCCTAGAGTTTGTGTATGGAACAAAGTAGTAAACATCGTCGCAATTTTGCTAGCCTATCATCCAATTGTTCTTAAGTGGTAAAAATAGAAACTGCATCGTCTGTCTGTTGCCTGGAATTCGCTTGAGCGAGACACCGTCGCTTGCCTATTACTGAACTCTTGGTATAGACAGTTTTTTTTCGAAAAAACCTAATTTGCATTTTTCAAGGCTTTTATCCGACCTATACTACCCAAAACCCTCTGTACCATATATATGAATGTCACCACATGAAAACTAGAAGTTAAACATTGAGAGAAACTAGATTTTCATTCTCCATATCATTTTACATCATTCATAGAGTTCAACCATTATTTTGATTTGATCATTGCTTAGAAAAACATCATCCTCACATAAACCAAACATCAAAACACATACTTTCACAACATCATCAAAGTTCTGAAGATTAAGGAAAATGATCAGAGTTACTGGTCGTTGAAGAACAAGGAATTCTCATTAATCTACAAGAGATAGATGAATTTAGAAGGTCGGGAGGTGCTACAGGAGCATGCAATCTAGGAGAGCTTTGGTGAGTATAGACAAGAGGTCAGAAAGCACTAGAATTACTTAAGTCTGACAGTACTGTAAGTTGATTCGTTTATAGCGAAGGTAACTAGCTTCGTCCCAGAGTTTTTATCCATTTGGGTTTCTTCGATATCAATATTGGTGTTATTTATTGATTTCTTAATACAAACTGCGGCATTAAAACTATAGGAAATTTGAATTGATTGACTAACCATCTAGAAACTGTAATACCCCCGAACTTCACATTACACCTTTGGCAAATATGATTCATGCATGCTATTTACAATGTCATTTGCATCAATTTTCCTAATTGCTTTCTTTTAAAATGGTACATTTGATTATTGAGAGCTTAAGATCTTTATATGGTGTTAGCCTTCGACTCCTCGACCTAGGTGACGAATTCTACATTGAGCTATGATAGAGAAATTAGGTTAATCTAGATGTTGGAGATTGACTTGTTAAGCAATTGGAATCTTGAAAATGCCGGAATTAGTATCGATAAAGGTTCTAGCTTTCCATTCATTTGATTAAGGATACTGTAAACCCTATATAGGTAATTGGACATGAAGCATGAAGTGACATGATCACTATACAATAATATGGGTTTTATATGACGTTATAAATATTGAGGTGCAAATTGTTGAAATCGATCGAAAATCGGGTGTCAATCGGGTAAGTAATTAAATGAACGGTTAAGGAATTAATGCTATAAAATATTTTGGGATCTTAGGGAAGGTAAGATGGATTGTAAAGACATTAAAATAAGCTAAGGACACTTGATTTGTACCTGCAAGGATAGAGGTGAAATCAGATTTCTACTACAAGGGACATTTCATGCTTAATACACCTCATGTTTGTTGATTTGTCCTTGTAATGGTCAATTCCTTCACCATTAAGCATTAGTCACATTTACAACTCTCTTAAGGCTTCATATATTCAGTATATTATCCATAAGTTTCATACAAATCCTCCAAGGATAGGTACAAAATCAGAATTTAACCACAAGAAGCCACCTCATGCTTGAACACCTCATGCTTGGGAGACTTGTCATTTTACCATCCAATTCCTTCAACATTAAGGCTTCCAACACGTCTTCCACCCATTTGATACTTCATATATATTAGATATATATCTTATAAGTCACATATAGATCCAAATATGATGAGGAAAAAGTCAAATATTGCTGCATGAAGCCACATCTTGCTTAACACATGTCAACATGGCTGCATGAAGTATTTTCTTAATCCTTAAGCAAGATTCACGACCCCAACCCCTTTAGGACTCTATAAATACCCCATATTAAGATATTTTATCCCTTCAAGTGATCCCCAAGTGAAAGATAAAGAAAAGAAACAGAGGGAAGCAGAAACAAGGAGCTGGGAATTGAAATCCGGGATAGGTGAGTTTAGCTCTTGGTTTTGAAGGTTGTTTTATTGTTTTCTTAAGGTGTTACAATCTTGTGAACCTCTAAAATTGCTTGATATTATGTTGGGGTTGGTGTTGGGGATGTTATTATGGTAAAAAGAAAGAAGATTGTTGGAGATATATGGAGTGAAACAACTAAGGACAGAAACTGCATAGTTGTTGAATTTTACTTGTTTTGCCTTTGGCGTTATATAATATTTTGAATGGAAACATATTGTCACTTGGAATGTTTTAATATAAGAGTGGTAAGGTATAGAAATGATCCTTAATAGGTTAGGAACTGGTTGGTGGCATAATAAGTAATGGAAACCTAAGTTCATCACTAGAAACAGTTGGGTTCATCGTGCTATAAAAAGGACTCAACTTGAGGCTGAGAAACTTGTACTTGAGGTGAATTCATAACATGGTTATCTTCACATATATGTTATATAAATGTGTTTAAATTTTGGAAAGGATTGAATGTGATTAAGGGTGCAAAAAGATGGATGAAATGGGACATGACAGCAACTAAAATGCAAAAAACTAGCTTCTGTCCAATTTGGTAGTTTGCATAGTTTCAACCTTTACATGTCCATGAATTATCACTTATTTTTATCAAAAATATATTTTAAGGAGTTCTAGGTGGTTGAAAAACAATTGGATGACGTTGACGTTCATAATTGGACTCGAGAAATAGTGTGATTTATGGGACTAGTTTGCAATACAATCGGTAACTTGAATTGTTAATGTCATCTAAATTATTTTGGCATGAATGGACGTAGCACAGGATTGTGTGTGTGTTAAGATTATCAAATTGAGGATTGTGTTTAATATTAGATGGTAATACAGGTGATTTTCTGACTTTAAGTGGAAAAGAGAATTGATTTACGCTTCTATACACAAGAGCAAAAAGGTAAGTGAAAATTCATTTGCAACTACGATGCAAGAACATAGTGTTTGTGATATGGTAGTATTGGAATATTTACATAACTTTGATAAGGAGTTCATTGTGTATCATTTGATGGTTATGATCATTGAGTATGTTACTCACGAGCATTTTCATGTGCATGCATGACATACGTCCATGGTTGAAAATCTAGCATGCACAATATGATTGTAAAATTGAGCTTTTCTCATAAAATATTTTATTGACCACTACTAGTGCACCTAGTCATGTAAGGCATACTTATATCATGTTTTGGAACCGCGGATGATACGTCCTAGTTGATTACAAAAGTGGATATGGGATGGACCTTTGGTAATCATAGGAGGATGGACCACTCGGTTGTGCCCTTTGTGATACTTTAATTATTTACGCTGTTGGGTAGGATACTTTTTGGGTGATCATAAGGGCAGTTAGTAGATGAGCATCTAGTGGTCACAAAAGGATGGTATACTCGTCGATGTCGATGTCAGATTTAGGGCTGGACATGGTTCGATTCGGTTCAATTCTGAAGGGAATCGAACCGAACCAAATTTTTTGGATATTTAATAAATGGAACCGTCAGGTCCAAATATAATTATGAAACCGTTCGGGTTCGATCGGTTCAGTTCGGTTCAATTCCGTATCATAATTAATTTTTTTAATATTTACAATAACACTACATAAATACAACTAATGACATGTTCATTCGTAGCTTCGATGGGCAGTTGGAGAGGGGAAGTTGGACTCGACAGTCGGTGGCTTCGATTTGGACATGTAGATGTAAGTTTTCAATTTATCAAATGATCTGGAAAGGGGATGATAAAAACTTAAAAATGCATAGATCTTGGGCTAACAATGAAATTAATAATTGAGCAAAAAAATTAAATTTAGAAATTGGGTTAGGCTGGGCTAGTTAGGCATGGATTTGGCTTGGGAGTTGGAGCATTAATCACTAAATTAGTTAATTTGCTAATTTGTTTAGAAAAAATTAAAATAATTTAATTAATTTAATATAAAAAATTAAAAAAAATATTTAGATTCGATTCTTGGTCTATAACCGATAACTAACTCAAACCCATCGGTTCTCGATTCAAATACTCATTCGAGTATTTAACTTATGAAGAACCGCTCGGTTCGGTTTTGTTTGGTTTGGGAGTTTTGTCCGGTCTTAGTTAGAATGGCCATTTGATTATTGATCATTGATTATTGACATTGATTGTATACAGCTCTATCCGATGCATAGTAGGTGGGTCAAATGCCCAATGAAAGATTTCAAATGAGATTATTTCGAGTCGACTTTGACGAATATCTGAGCATGATACATCTTTAGCATAATGTTTAAAGTAAATGACATGGTGTCATATACTATTATCACTCATACTCATGACCTGCATGATTCTTGCTTACTGAGCATTAGTTTATGTAGTTCTTGTATTGTAGGTGAGCATTGAACTTCCTAGTAGACATGGCTGGCTATGGAACTCTTACGGGATTCCGAAGTTTGATATACATGGAAAATGATCTGTAGGGTTATTTTGTAGATTCCAGTTGTATTATATTTTAGGGATCCTGTATGACTTTTGAAATGACATGTAAATACTTTTACAACCTCGGGATAAATATGTTGGGCTATGATTTTATGATATTTGGTTTCGGATATACTTTCGGAGATGCCTTCATTTTATTAACACAAAAAGTGTGGGTGAATTTGGATGTCTATGTCAAGTCATCAATTGTTTTCCTACATTGGTTAGTACATTATATTAATGGGGTGTGACAAAAGTGGTATCAAAGCAAAGTTATAATTTTGTAGACTGTCCATGTACATTGGAGTATGAAAGAGCACAACTAAGCTAGTAAGTTTTATTTTGTTGCAATCATTTTGCATACTTTATGAATAATATTGGCCAATCTTTATTACAACTGTTTTATAAACAGATATCGCAGTCATGGTAAGAACTAGAAGTGAAGGCAGTGGAGAAACTAGAACTCCAAGGCAAGAAGCAAGTGTTACAGATAATAATAGGGATGTGGTTATTGATAGACTTACGGAGCTGGTGGAGTGCCAGGCATAGCAAATTCAGCAATTAATGCAACAAAGAGAAAGGGGAGAACAACAAAGGGCTGAATTTGTGCAACCACCACAAAGAGCTGAACAAATTGAGGCAGTTGGGAAAAGATTTAGAAAATTAAACCCTCCAATATTTGAGGATGCATTAGACCCAACAACAGCAGAGGATTGGTTGAGAACTTTAGAAAACATGTTTAGATACAGTAGAGTCTCAGAAGTGGAGAAAGTGGTTTGTGCATCCTTTATGTTGCGAGGTAGTGCTGGACATTGGTGGGAAACGATGACTTGGGATAGATTTAAAGAGTTATTTCGTAATAAATATTTTACAGCCCCAGTTCGAACCATGAAGATGAACGAATTTATACAACTGAGACAAGGAGGAATGACAGTGGGAGAGTATATTCGTAAATTTGAACAATTATCTAGATTTGCAGCCCATATGGTTAATACTGACGTGCTTAAAGTAGAAAGATTTCTTGAAGGATTGAGGCTAGAATTATATAGAGATGTAAACATGGCAGGAGTCCAAGGGATGTCATACTCACAAATAGCAAAAAGGGCATTAGTTGCAGAACAAGCCGAGCAAAGAATTAGTCGTGCTCAAGAGGCTCGACAACAGTTTAGACAAGGTCAGGGACATCGTTGGCCTAAAAATGATAAGAAAAGAGCATTCTAGTGACAAAGTCAGAAACCCAAGTTTCAACCGAGGCAAGGATAGTAACATTGGAATTAGAGTAATCGTCTAAAGATAGATCAAGGCAAAGTCCCAACAACACAGACATCTTGTCCCAGATATGGTGAGTAGCATACAGGAGCATGTCCTACAAAGACTAGGACATGTTATGTTTGTGGAAAGATGGGACATCTTGCTAGAGCATGCCCAGGTAATCCAAATCCCATGGAGCAGAAAAAGGTGCTAGCTAGGGTGTTTACTATCACCAGAGCAGATGCTGAGACAAATCCATTAGTTGTAACATGTAAATTCTCTACCTTTGGTAGTCTAGCACTTGTATTTTTTGACTCTGGAGCTACGCATTCATTTGTATCTATTGAGTATGTGAGGAGAATAGATAGGATACCTGATATACAAGAGGTTAATTATTGTGTGACTATTCCATCTAGAGATGTACAACAAACCAATATGATTTTAAGAGCATGTATGATCCTTATAGAAAATCGAGAACTCTATACAGATCTAATTGTGTTGGATATGAGAGATTATGATATTATTTTGGGATGGATTGGTTGTCAAAATATCAAGCTACTATAGATTGTAAGAAGAAGTTAGTAACCTTTCAACCTTTGGAGGACGAACCATTCACATTCAATGGGATTGGAAAAGGTTTTACATTCCCAATTGTATCGACATTGAAAGCACAAAGGTTACTAGATGGTGGGTGTGTGGGTTACTTGGTAGGTGTCATGGCGATTGAAGTACAACATAATCCAAATCTTACCAATAGCCTAAGAGTTTCCGGAGGTATTTTTCGATGATTTACCTGGGATACCACCAGATCGTGAAATAGAGTTTGTAATTGATTTAATTCCAGGAACATCTCCAATTTCCAAAGCTCCATATAGAATGGCCCCAACTGAATTGAAAGAGTTGAAGTTACAATTATTGGACAAATGTTTTATTAGGCCTAGCTTTTCACCGTGGGGTGCACCAGTATTATTTGTTCAGAAGAAGGATGGTACAATGAGGTTGTGTATAGATTATCGAGAATTGAATAAGGTAACAATTAAGAATAAATATCCACTACCGAGGATTGATGATTTGTTTGATCAACTTCAGGGTGCAGCTATATTCTCGAAGATTGATTTGCGATCTGGATACCATCAACTAAAGATAAAGGAAGATGACATTTCTAAGACAGCATTTAGTACGAGATATGGTCATTATGAGTTTTTAGTGATGCCATTTGGGTTGACAAATGCCCCAGCAGATTTTATGGATTTGATGAATCGGGTATTTAAGGATTTTCTTGATAAGTTTGTCATTGTATTTATTGATGACATCCTTATTTATTCTCGTACTAGGGAAGAACATACTAAACATTTGAGGATAGTACTTCAGATGTTAAAGGACAAGCAGTTATATGCCAAGTTTAAGAAATGTGAATTTTGGTTAGATAGAGTCATATTTTGGGGCATGTAATATCAAGTGAGGGCGTATCAGGTAAAGTAGAGGCTATGAATAAGGACAATGTTACATGTACCGAATTGTTTATCTAATCTCTTACCAAATTCTTTAAATAGGGATTTTGACTAGTCAACAATGGTGGCCTATATTATAAAAATACTAGTTTATCCTTAATAAGATATATTATAGAACATGTCCTTCATTTTTCAGTTGTTTGGTTGTTCAGGGTTGTATCTTATAATTCTTCCGTTGGATCATAGGTCCTCAGAACTAATCCTAGAAATCTTAGTTCAGTATTTTCTTGTAACCAAATCAAGTACTATTGTTGCTCGAATTGGTGATATCTTATAGTTTTTCTTATTTTGTCCCATATTTCTTGATTTTCTTCTCTTCTAAGTTCTTCAACAAGTATTCTAACTTCTTTAGATCTTAAATCACTAGTATTATCTTGGATTCTTCTAAATCTTTCAATATCTTCTCTTTCCTCATGGTTCATTAAACTAATTAAGACCATTATTTGTACGATATCTTTTTAAAACTTTTAATTTACCCTAAATATTCTCTATATTTTGTTAATTTTTCAAAGACTTTAGGTTGGTCTTTTTTAGTTATGTATCCAAGAACAATTCCTTCTAAAACTTCTTCTTCTATATTTTCGTATTTAGTTATGATATCTCTTATCTTTTTTATTTCTCTATAAGTTTCTACATGATCAAATCCTATATTATGTTTACAAGCATAATCTATATCAAGATATATTTTTCCAAGGTTTTCTTGACCAATAGGAAGTATATCTTTAGATTTTTCAACTATTTTTAGTAAAAATGAAATATCTATATTATTTAAACATAATTTAAGACTATTATCATTGGATGTGGATGCTTGTAAAGTGTTCATGTAAATCAATAGTATTCAAAGCATAAGCATGTAAATAACTTACAGTAATCAATGGAAATAACTAGGCTTTCCCTCCAGCATGTTCTTATAGTTGTTTTGCATGTACTTAATCAATCTTCTGAATCAGATGAATATTTAAAATGTTTTGAAATCATTTGGGTCCACAACTGCTTCCGCAAAAAGCTTTTCAATTAAGGTTGCATTTCTCACTCTAAAAAACTAGCCGTGTTGCCACAGATGCTATCTCACAGAATTCAGAGTCTCTGTTTTCACCTCTATTCAAACTCTTTTCAGAAACAAGTTCTTACTTAGAATGAAATTTTAAAAAATAAACTCACACTCAAGGTGCTACAATTTTGTTAGAAATCTGTCTTTTTTCCCTAAACATACATCAAAGACAGGTACTTTAGCATGACTAACATCCATTCAAAAACAATATATTGAAAAATCTTTTAAAATTTCTATCTGTACTGCCGAGAAATCATAAGAAACTTAACAAAATCCTTTTATGGAAGCTTTGCTGAACATAACAAACTTTATCTTTATATTCATAAATTGAAATAGTACATACTTACACACTATATTTACATACATTTGGTACTCACCTTATGAAGTTTAGAACTCCATAAGTGATTACCTTATTACAAGCTTTGCTATCTTCAAAACTAGATAATATATTTTTTGAATACAAGTGGTGTATACAGATTACAAAGGAATATATTTCTTTTAGGTGTTTTCCTTCTGGTTGGATTTCGAGAAATGTGTTCTTGTTAGGGATGCTCTCCTAATGAATATTTCTCCTCCTTTTATAGAGGTCTTTAGCCCTCCTTTTAGTGATAAGGAATCTTATCTTTTTAGCTATCCTCCTACTATCCTTTGTTAGATAGCAATCTTATCTTCACGAGTGTCTTCCACTCTCTTTTGTTGGGTAGTGTTAGGTGGCCTTATCTTTTGAGTTGGATTGTGACATATCTCCATTATCTTCTGTCTCTTAGTGACCACAGTTTTTCTTTAATAAAGTGTTTTATTAAAGTAGTGATAAATGGTCACTTTCTTGGCTCCATTACTTTTCCATCCTCGAATCAAAGAATTCCGCAGGGAATTCTTCACTGTTGAGAGATGCTCATTGGCTCATATCTTCCACAACACAGTGTTCACAATGATGATCACTGTAATCCCAGAGTATTTTGCACAATTCTTTTGACATATCTTCTGATCCACTAACTTGATTTGAGATTATAGTGGATAGTAAATTGTCAAGAAGATACATATCTTCATCCTTTGTAGGGATTCTTGCATTGGAATAAATTATATTCTTCAGAGGGATAGATCCATATTTTTTTTCTCAGTAATTAACTGAGTTACATGTTCAAATATCTCTTTATACCATTTTGCTCTTCTGTATGGCATCATATTAATGATATCTTGGTATCCATTTTTAACAACTTTTTGACTAGTTGGTAAAAAATGTTGGTTTGTAAGTCCCATTTTGATAACATGGAACGATGAATGCATATATTTCATAAGTGTTGAGTGGAATCTGATGTATATATTTGTACTTTTGACAACTTCAGTATATCTCTTTACTGCTTTCCTGACATCGGTCGGAAGTTGGGCTATTTCTTTGAGGTCTTTGCTAGGATATATACATAGTATATTTCCCACTTCAAAGCAATTTCTTACCCAGTTGGCTGGTGCTCCTGGATAAAAATTTATCTTGTTGTATTTTCCATAGTGGAGAGTTTTCATCCACTTTCCTATTTCAAGATACCAGTCAGATAAGATATTAAAAATAACAATAAAGAATATCACTTCTTCATAGTTATCTTTTTTAGGAAGCTTACTCCATGGCATATTTTGACAATATCTTTTGGATCGATATTTGCAATAGTTAGCTTAGGTAAATTTTGGCTCGATGAAGAGCTACATTCGCTAATTTTGATATCTTGTATATCCCTAATGAGATTTTTCATATCTTCTTTACCAGTAATAGGTTTGAGTATTCCCTGTGAAGAGGTTCCTATTATTTTTTTTTCTTTCCCTTTATCCTCGAGAAGAGCGCTAGTATTCACAAGTCCTTATGAAGTGATACTAGTCTTCGTACAAGTTACTTCTGCCTCAAAGGCTACATTTTTGCCTCAAAGGCTATCTTATATATTTTGAATTTGTGTTTCCAAGTAGGAAATTTTACTTCAAGTATTTGGACTTTAGTCCTCATTTGTTCTAGCTCCATCCCTGCTAAGATAATAGGGAAGAAAGTTAGTTTTTCCCTTTATATATTTGATATCAAATTTGAAATAAGAAAACTAAATTTGAATCCTAATTATATATCTGTTGGCAATAGATAGATCAACATTATTGTTCAAAAATGCTTTAACTTGAGTGTTATCAGTTCTAATTAAGAACTTCTTTGACAATAAATAATCTTCATATTTTTGTACTCCTCGCTTCACAGTAATAAGTTCCTTTTTGTTTGTCTCATATCTTGTTTCAACTTCCTTGAACGTTTCTGATGTATATCCAACAAGTATCTCAGGACAGGAACAATTCTTTTCACATATATATTCTTTACGATTCTTTTTAACTTTTAATACTTTACCCCAGTAATTATCTGAAACATCAGTTTCAAGGATAAAGAAATCTTCTTCTTGTAGAATTACAAGTTTAGGCAAAACCTTTAATTCCTCTTTTACATTCCTTATATTCTCACAATCTTGTTCTTCCCAAGACCATATTACATTTTTCTTAACTTTGGAAGAAAATAGTTTTTTAACTTGGCACAATTTTCAATAAATCCTTCAACATAATTTAATATACCAAAGAAGCTTTGTAACTATTTTTTATCTTTAATTTTTTCAGGAAATTCTTGAAATTTTTCACCAATATGAGATTGCAATTGCAATTCTTCTTCTTTTATGAATAATCCCAAAATTCTATGCTTTCTTTTGAGAAAGTGTAATACCATGCTTTTTCATAATATAACAAAATTTCTCAAGATGTTCAATATGTTCATTTATATCATTTGAATGAATAAGTAAATCATCAACATAAGCAATGCAGAAATGAGTAATTGGTTTGATTACCTCATCCATTCTTCTTTGAAATATCTGTGGTACATTTTCAACCCAAATGGCATTATGTTCCATTCATGTCCTAAAGGACTGGGGATACTAAATACAGTTAGTGATTTACTTTCTTCTGTAAGTACGATTTGCCAAAAACTTGACTTACAATCAAATTTTGAAAATATCTTCTTATTTTGTACTTGTTTAATAAGGGTGTCCTTATTAGGCAAGTAATATCCATCAAATTTAGTAACTTCATTTAACTTTTTATAATTTATCACCATCCTGACTTTTTCTCTTTTTATCTCACTATGTTTTCTAACCATAAAGGCTGGACTACTATGTGGGCTTTTACTAGGTCTAATCAATTTGGCTTCTAGTAGTTCTTTTATCTGATTCTTAAATTCTTTTTGGTCTTCAACACTACCCTCCATGACTATAGTGTTTGGATTGATAAGTTCTATTTTTGCTTTTACTTTATCTGTGTTCCATTTTTCTAATGGATTTTCAAAATAAGTTTCAGAAATTTCTTTTTTCAAATTTTCTAACTTATTTTCTATTGTCATTTTTAAAATTGTAATTGGCTTAAATTTTTCTGTATTCCAACATCCACCACGCTGGGTTGAGGAGCTCTGATGATTAATTTCTTTGTATGCTATACTAACAGCTTTAGTTATTTTTGGTGTAAATATTTTGTGTGCACAAGGAGTTGTGAACATATATCTGTCAATATATTGTGTAAATGGTGCATATTTTAGTAGGAAATTTTGTCCTAATAAAATATCACATCCAATTGTAGTTGACATATATATTGTATCAACAAATACTTCTCTAAAAGATATTAGAAAATGTACTTGTGTAGCATATTTGTTGTATATTATCTTGTTTCCACCTGTTGTTGTAGCGGTGATAACCTTTTTTGAATTATATTTCCAGTTTTCAGATGGTAGTACATTTGGTAAGCATAAGCTTATTGTACTTCCAGTATCTAGATAAGCATGAAATTTAATTCTGCAATAACTTCTTATATTGAGTGTAATTTCAATATATGGACTCATGGGATTAGTACTAATTACTCTTTCCATGATAACAATGGTTTCATATTTTCATCTATTCTTGATATGATGATTGAGTTATCATCAATTGTTATCTTTAAGTATCCTTGACAAATTTTATAAGGACTAAATTTCTCAAGGAAGTTCATTCCTAACATTATAGGTGAACGATTAACTCCATATAATTCATCTTTATATAAAATTATTTCTTTAGTATATTCTTTCTGATCCTCTCCTACAAATATAAGAGGAAATTTCATATATTTTCTTATTTCAAGATTATTTCCCAAATAATCCTTGAATATATATGGTTCTGGTAACTCAAAATCTAATAAATGGCTAACAAATTTACCATTTACATGACTTTTATCTGCTCCAGTATCTATAAGGACAAGAAGATTTTTCTTGTATCCTTCCTGATTAACATATCTTGTTTTGATATAATATTGCGAACTTGATGGTTCAGCAATACTTAGTTTTTTAAATTGGCTTATCTTAGAGTTTTGTCTAGAGGGGAATCTTGTAATAAGATTATCTCCTTCTAGGCTGATAATACTTATTCTTATTAATTTTCCTTCAGAATTGATTTCTCTTGTTTATGAAAATCAAGCATTATTTGTTCTGGTATGGTAACTTCATGTTCTTGGTATTTTCTAGGAGGTATATATTGAGCTAATTCTTCAAAGTCTTTATGTATGATAATATTATCAGTTATCTTCCTTAGATTGTTGTGATGGCTAGTACTAAAAGCAAAGATTGATTTTATGCTAATACTAATAGCCTTACTTTTTCGCAACATTTTTAAGTTTCCAATTCTATAATATAAATTGAAACTTTGGTCAATATTTTCATCAATTAGTGATACTGCATAGTTTGGTTTTATTGTGAATATTATCTTTTGGTAGACTAAATTTTCTACAACAGTTCCTAATAGAGCATATATAGGATCTTGTAAAATTCTATTATCCATACAATATATTCTATTTGTATATTCATACATTCCCTAAAGAATCATTTTACCATAATTTGGATTCCTCCTATCTCAATACATTTTAACTTGTTTCTTATGCTTTCTGGAATTTTGGATAACTTTTGTTTTACCCATTCTTTTGTAATTATAAGGATTCTTGCTTTTTCCCATTGTATCTTCTATGTTGATAGATATTTCTTTGTAGTTCATACTTACAATTGTTTTATTTACTCTTGGTAGTATTCCTAAGAATCCTTGATGGAATACATCTTTTTCTTGTAAATCTAATATCTTTTTTGTTATCCCTTTGTACTTTCTAGCATCAAATGTGATTTCTTGGTTTATACCTTCTACTGAGTCTTCAACTTCCTCAGTTGTTTCTACTTCTATTTCCTGGTCTATTTCTTGTATTTCTTGATTCATATATACTATCTCGTCAGAATCTTCTTCTGATGAAGATGTATCTAATTCATAAATGCTACTGCATTCACTACTTAAATCTTCAAAATATTCAATTGGCTCTAAATCACTATCATCTTGGAATTCTTCATAAATTCTAAGAGTTTTTACATTTTGTTTATCTTTCTTTTTAGGACATTGAGGGGCAATGTGTCCTTCTTCATTGCAGATAAAACATCTACATTTCTTGATATATTTTGGTTTGGGCTTTCCATTCCAATTTCTTTTCTTAAAATATTTCTTATGTGGTTTAAAACTTCTTTTCTTAAACTTCTTGTAATTTTTTTTTTTTTTTTTTGTGTTTCTTATATGACTTATATTTCTTTTTGTAACATCCAAATTGTTCAATTTGACCTAAATCTTTGTAGCAACACAAATAATTTTTTCTTATCTTGTATGCTTTCTTATTTTCTAAAGCTTCTCTACACCAAGTGCTTATCATTCTTTTTGTAAATTCAATTCTACATCCAAGACTATCTAAATTTACTCCTTCTTCTTCTCCAAGAGGTAATATTTTTTCATATTCCTTTAGTAACTTAATTCCCCATGGGAATGGTAACTTTGTAAAATAAGACCTTAGTATCGATTTATTTTCTTGATAATTTCCTTGGTTCAATATATAATATATTTTTTCGAACTTACATGTATATCTATCATCACATATCTTTAAATTTTCCATTGCTATTGTTCTTTCATTATATTCCTCTTGTTTTCTAGTATCTTCATCAACTCTAAATCTGTGTCCTAAAAATTCTGTTCTTAGAGCTCTTTCAAACCTTTTTAATATCTCTTGTATATTTTGCTCATTCAAAGTGTTCCTATTATCTAATATTTCAGTTGTATTTTCTCCATATTTTATTCTCTTTTTATATTTTCTAGTAATTTTCTCCACCATTCAGATACAATTCCTCTGAATGTATGTTCTATAAACTCGAAGGCTGTATATGTTTCCCATTTATTAAATTGTATAGTTAAGTCTGTACTTTTTATCCATGTTTCAATAGCTTTATCTTTATCTACACAATCAAGATCTAACCATATTCATGTTGTGTGAATTGGTTCATTATAAGATTTCATTGGATTTATTTCTTTTATAGATTATTTTCTCATATTTCCAGTGTATCTTTTTTTGTGTTTTCCTATATTGATTAATACCATCCTTATTTGGTATTGGTGTACCATAAGGATATTCATGTTCTTCATCACTACTAAATTCTGGTTTTACATAACTAGATGATGGATTAGTATTCATTTTTGTATTTTTCATTTTTTCAGTTAATTCTTCTAACTGTTTTTTATATTCATTATATTCTTCACCAGTAGATTCTAAGAATTTTTGTTCTAATTCTTCAACATCTGTGATCATATATTGTTTTATCTCGTGATTTTTTTTCTTTATCCTTATCTTTTTGTGTTATCCTGAAATTTTGGGGTGGATTAATTATAATCCTATATTTTCCCTTAAGATTTTTATCTAAAAGAGCATTTCCTATTTGTATATTATATTCTAGATTTTCCAATCTTTTGTGTACATCTTCAAAACTTTCATTTGTACTATTTTTAGGTAAATAATGATAACTTGGTTTCTTATGTTTTTCAACTTTTTTCAAAAAAAATTCAATTATATTTTCTTCATCCATTATGTTCATCATTATTTTAGGTTCGTAAAGGGGCTCTGATACCATTTTTACCAGAGTACACAGAAGCGGTGGAATTTTTTATTTTTTGTGTATTCTATATATTTTCTTAATTTCAAAAGATCTAATCTATTATTAGTTATAGATATATAAAATCTTAAAGTTAGTTTATATTTTAATTCTTTTTCTATGAGTTTTAGGACTTCTCATTTGATACCATAATTTCTGGGGTTAAGTTTTATGTTCATAAATTCTTTGAGGACTTAATCAAAGTTTTTTATATCTTATAGTGGCTTTGGTTGCAATTTCTATATGAAAGGGTATTTTAGGGAATTAACTTTTCTGTAACGATTTTTCTGTACATATAGAGTTTTCTTATTAATAATTGGCCACGACCTACAAACCCTTCAAAAGTTCAGAGTTTTATGGGTCTAGCTGGATATTACCATAGATTTGTGGAAGGATTTTCAAAGATAGCTTCTTCTTTAACGAAATTGACGAGAAAGGGTATGAAATTTGAATGGACAGATGCTTGTGAGCAAAGTTTTCAGGAATTGAAGAAAAGATTGACTTCGGCCCCTATCCTTTCAATTCCATCTGGTACTAGGAACTTTGTGGTTTATAGTGATGCTTCCAAGAGTGGTTTAGGATGTGTATTGATGCAAAATGGTAAAGTTATTGCATATGCATCTAGGCAACTCAAAGAATACGAAAAGAATTATCCTACACATGACTTGGAGCTTGCCGCCGTTGTATTTGCACTTAAAATATGGAGGCATTATTTGTACGGGGAATGTGTGAGATTTATACTGATCACAAAAGTTTGAAATATTTGTTTACACAAAAGGAATTGAATATGAGACAAAGAAGGTGGCTAGAGTTGGTAAAAGATTATGATTGTGTTATCAATTATCACCCTGGTAAAGCTAACGTTGTAGCTGATGTGTTGAGTAGAAAATCGATATCTAAGGTTGCAACTATGAGTCTGACTCAAAAACGAGAGTGGGTGGACTTACAGAAAATGGATATTGAAATTGTATCGTCAGGATCTGTAGAGGCTAAACTTGCAGCATTGACACTTCAGCCAACTTTATTAAATAGAATCCAGCAAGGACAACAAGAAGATGATTATTGTTCCAAGGTGAAGAATGATATACATGATGGAAAAGCTTTAGACTTTCAGATATCGAAAAATGGTATCTTGCAGTTTAGAGGGCGATTGTATGTACTTGATGCAGAGAATATCCGAGGTGATATTCTATCTGAAGAACACACGACACCATATTTTATTCATTCAGGAGCTACTAAAATGTATAGAGATTTGAAGTTGCATTATTGGTGGTCGAACATGAAAGGTGAGATAGCGGAATATGTGGGACAATGTTTAACGTGTCAACAGATAAAAGCAGAACATCAAAGGCCGGCAGGAACCTTACAACCATTACCCATCCCAGAGTGGAAATGGGAAAGAATCACAATGGACTTTGTGGTGAAATTACCAAAAATGACTAAAGGATACAATAGTATTTGGGTTATTGTGGATAGGTTGACTAAATCAGCTCATTTCATTCCAGTTTGTTCCACTTATTCCATGGACCGATATGCTCAGCTTTATGTACAAGAAATAGTTAGACTTCATGGAGTGCCACTATCTATTGTTTCAGACAGAGATTCTAAGTTTTTATCTCTCTTTTGGAAAAGCTTACATAAGGCTTTGGGAACAAAGTTATCTTTTAGCACGACTTATCATCCTCAGACTGATGGACAATCAGAAAGAACAATACAAATATTGGAAGATATGTTGAGGGCTTGTGTATTAGATTTTCAAGGCCAGTGGAGTAAATTTTTTCCTTTGGTGGAATTTGCATACAACAACAGTTATAAGGATATGATTAGAATGGCTCCTTATGAAGCATTGTACGGTAGAAAATGGCTGAAGTGGTGACGCAAAAACACCAGCAGATGCAAACGGCTCAAGACCGACAGAAAAGTTATGCGGATCGAAGAAGAAGAATAGTGGAATTCACAGTCGGAGACCAAGTATTTTTGAAGGTAGCGCCGCTGAAAGAAGTTATGCAATTTGGAAAGAAAGGAAAGCTAAGCCCAAGATATATTGGTCCATTTCCTATTGCCGAAAGAATTGGAAATGTTGCCTACAAACTTGATCTTCCTTCATCAATGTCTCAAGTATACAATGTATTTCATGTATCCATGCTAAGAAAATACATTGGAAATCCTTCTCATATATTGAAGAACGAACCGATAGAGATAAAACCATATTTGACTTATGAAGAAAAATCGGTGGAGATTCTTCAACAAGAGATAAAGCAACTTAGAAGCAAGAAAATTCCATTGGTTAAGGTATTGTGGCGAAATCAGTCAATAGAAGAGGCCACTTGGGAAAGAGAAGATGAAATGCGGGTTAAATATCTTGAACTTTTTGGTAAGAAAATTTCGAGGACAAAATTTTATAAGGAGGGGGATGTAATACCCCGAACTTCACATTACACCTTTGGCCAATATGATTCATGCATGCTATTTATACAATGTCATTTGCATCAATTTTCCTAATTGCTTTATTTTAAAATGGTACATTTGATTATTGAGAGCTTAAGATCTTTATATGGTGTTAGCTTTCGACTCATCGACCTAGGTGACGAACTCTGCATTGATCAGTGATAGAGAAATTATGTTAATCTAGATGTTCGAGATTGACTTGTTAAGCAATTGGAATCTTGAAAAGGCCGGAATTAGTATCGATAAAGGTTCTAGCTTTCCATTCGGTTGATCAAGGTCACTGTAAACCCTAGATAGGTAATTGACATATTTAGGACATGAAACATGAAGTGACATGATCACTACACAATAATATGGGTTTTATATGACGTTATAAATATTGAGGTGCGAATTGTTGAAATTGGTCGAAAATCGGGTGTCAATCAGGTAAGTAATTAAATGAACGGTTAAGGAATTAATGCTATAAAATATTTTGGGATCTTAGGGCAGGTAAGATGGATTGTAAAGACATTAAAATAAGCTAAGGACACTTGATTTGTACCTGCAAGGATAGAGGTGAAATCAGATTTCTACTACAAGGGACACCTTATGCTTAATACACCCATGCTTGTCGATTTGTCCTTGTAATGGTCAATTCCTTCACCATTAAGCATTAGTCACGTTTCTACTCTCTTAAGGCTTCATATACTCAGTATATTATCCATAAGTTTCATACAAATCCTTCAAGGATAGGTACAAGATCTGAATTTAACCGCAAGAAGCTGCCTCATGCTTGAACACTTCATACTTGGGAGACTTGTCTTTTACCTCCAATTTCTTCAACATTAAGGCTTCCACCACATCCTCCACCCCCTTGATACTTTATATATGATAGATATATATCTTATAAGTCACATATGGATCCAAATATGATGAGGAAAAAGTCAAATATTGCTGCATAAAGCCACATCTTGCTTAACACATGTCAACATGGCTGTATGAAGTATTTTCTTAATCGTTAAGCAAGATTCACGATCCCAACCCCTTTAGGACCCTATAAATATCCCATATTGAGATATTTAATCCCTTCAAGTGATCCCCAAGTGAAAGAGAAAGAAAAAAAATGGAGGAAAGCAGAAACAATGAGCTGGGAATTGAAATCTGGGATATGTGAGTTTAGCTCTTGGTTTTGAAGGTTGTTTCATTGTTTTCTTAAGGTGTTACAATCTTGTGAACCTCTGAAATTGCTTGATATTATGTTGGGGTTGGTGTTGTGGATGTTATTATGGTAAAAAGAAAGAAAATTGTTGGAGATATATGGAATGAAACAACTAAGGACAAAAACTGCATAGTTGCTGAATTTTACTTGTTTCGCCTTTGGTGTTATATAATATTTTGAATGGAACACATATTTATCACTTTGAATGTTTGGATATAAGAGTGGTAAGGTATAGAAACGATCCTTAATAGGTTAGGAACTGATTGGTGGCATAATAAGTAATGGAAACCTAAGATCATCACCGAAAATGACCGAGTTCATCGTGCTATAAAAAAGACTCAACTTGAGGCTGAGAACCCTGTACTTGTGGTGAATTCATGACAAGGTTATCTTCACATATATGTTATATAAATGTGTTTAAATTTTGGAAGGTACAAAAAGATGGATGAAACGGAACATGGCAATGACTACAATGCAAAAAAAAAAAAAAAAAAAAAGCTTATGTCCAATTTGGTAGTTTGCATAGTTTCAACCTTTACATGTTCATTAATTATCTCTTAGGTATCGAAAATACATTTTAAGGAGTTCTAGGTGGTTAAACAACAATTGGATGACGTTGACGTTCATAATTGGACTCGAGAAATAGTGTGATTTATGGAACTAGTTTGCAATACAAGTGGTAACTTGAATTGTTAATGGCATCTAAATTATTTTAGCATGAATGGACGTAGCATGGAACTCTGTGTGTGTGTGTGTGTGTGTGTGTGTGTTAAGATTATAAAATTGAGGGTTGTGTTTAATATTAAATGGTAATACAGGTGATTTTTTGACTTAAGTGAAAAGGAGAATTGATTTACACTCCGTAGAAGCGCACATACACAATAGCAAAAAGGTAAGTGAAAATTTGTTTGCAACTACGATGCAAGAACATATGGTCCGTTTGATTACAAAGGTGGAAAGAAAACGTTTTAGAGGGAATTGTAATTAATTATATTTGATTGGTATAAATTTCCACCTAGAAAATATTGAAAGTTTGGTGTCCATTTGACTTCGTTTTTTTATGAAAATTGGTCAATAAAGTGATAATTTTTTTCCATTTGGTCTAGAATTTGTTCCAATTGTCAAAAAAACTGAAAAAAATTATCATACGGAATATCATTCATTTGGCTTTGTTTTGCATGAAAATTGTCAATAAAAGTGACATTTTTCCAATTGCCAAAAAAAAAAATCTGGAAAATATTTACCAACAAAAAATCAAGAATTTGTTTCCTCAAAAAGGTGAAAATTTTGGAAAGTTGGAAAAGATTTTCCCGGGAAACTTTTGCCTATCAAACACTACAAAAGTTGGAAAATGAAAATTTTCCATGGAAAATATAGTGTATCAAATGGAGCCATAGTGTTTGTGATATAGTAGTGTTGGAATATTTACATAACTTTGATAAGGAGCTCATTGTGTATCATTTGATGGTTATGATCATTGAGTATGTTACTCACGAGCATTTTATGTGCATGCACGGCATACATCCATAGTTGAAAATATAGCATGCACAACATGATTGTAAAATTGAGTTTTTCTCATAAAATATTTTATTGACCACTACTAGGGCACTAGGCATGTGAGACATGCTTATGTGATATGTTTTGGCATCACAGGTGATACTTCCTGGTTGATTGCAAAGGTGAATATGGGATGGGCCTTTGGTAATCACAGGAGGGTGGACCACTCGACTGTACCTTTTGTGATATTCTGATTATTTGCGCTGCTGGGTGGGATACTTCTTGGGTGATCATAGGGACAGTTAGGGGATGGGTCTCTAGTGGTCACAAGAGGATGGTCCACTCGTCGGTGTTGATGTCAGATTGGCCATTTGATTATTGATATTGATATTGTACAGAGCTTTATCCGGTGCATAGTAGGTGGGTCAAGGGCCTAATGAAAGATTTCAAATGAGATTATTTCGAGTCGAATTTACGAATATTTGAGCATGATACATCTTTAACATAATGTTTAAAGTAAATGGCATGGTGTCATATACTATTCACTCACACTGATGACCTGCATGATTCTTGCTTGCTGAGCATGGTTTATATAGTTCTTGCATTGTAGGTGAGCATGGAACTTCCTAGGAGACATGGCTAGCTGTGGAGCTCTTACGGGATTCCGAAATTTGATGTACATGGATGACGACCTGTAGGGTTATTTTGTGGACTCCAGTTGTATTATATTTTGGGGATCCTGTATGACTTTTGAAATGACATGTAAATACTTTTACAACCTCATGATAAATATGTTGGGCTATGGTTTTATGATCTTTGGTTTCAGATATACTTTCGGAGATGTCTTCATTTTATTAACACAAAAAAAATGTGGGTGAATTTGGATGTCTAGGTCAAGTCATCAATTGTATTCCTACACTGGTTAGTATATTGTATGAATGGGGGTGTGATAGAAATAATTAAAAGTGATTGATTGCTTATTAATTGTTAATTTTAATTCCGCATTAGGGTTGAAATATTAACCTTCAAGTACATATATACAAACAGTATCTAGTATAATGCATCATATAACAAAACTCAATGTATTTTCTTCTATAAACATATCTTTATGATCCATGTCAGGATTAATTATTGCAAAAATGTTACTTTTTGCTAGCATCAGAATCATGCATATACTGTTGAATATTACTTGAAAAGAACACCAAATACAAGAGAGATTAGGATTGTGGCAAATAACGAATCTAATTACAAATCAATATATTCAGTTTAAAAACTTTTTTTTTTTTTACAGTGACGTCAACAATTGTTTGGTAAAATCATGCAAGTATACGAGATCATTGACAAGTATTAGACTTAGTGAGTTAAAGAGTATTGTCCCTCAATGAATAAATTTCAATTCAAGTTTAATAACTTTGTATGGAATTCGAATTATGCAAAACAAAGGAGATTTGATTTTTGTAATTATTCTAAATTAATCTAAAAAATATCAAGAAGTATTTTTTTTATCAAATCATGGATGATTTTATTGGATTTAGAGTCCGTCTATACCTATTTATTTTAATTCTCAATTATGTAATTTAATTATGTTCATACATTTTTAACAGTCGATAAAACTAATGTATTTAATTTTCTTTTTCAAAATAAATTAAATCTATTCTAATTATGACCCGAGTCTATTCCTAATACTAAGTTGAATTATTAGAACACACTAAATTTTAGTTTATCAATATGATTGTACACACGATAATGCTATTCATAACTTTTATTACCCATTTATTAATCTTGCTGAGTTCTAAACTTATTATGAGTCTCTGAACACTACAACAAACAACTAATTATCTAATTGTTAGCTACGCAAAATAATGCAATAGAAATTAATATAAAATTATTCAAGAAATACTAAACTACAAGTTTTGAATTAAAATAAATAAACAATATGGTTCATCTTTATCCAATACAAAAATAGATCTAACCTAACATGTTTTCGTATTAATTATAAGAAGAAACATACATGATCATTGACAAGTAATAATGTGATGAATTAAAAGTATCGTCCCACAAGAAATAAGCTTTAAATTGAAATCTATCAATCTGTTATAAAATTCAAATGTAACTAACAAAAGAGATGATTTAGTTTATATATAAATTATCTTACTAGTTATCAAATATTATTTTTGACTAAATATGGGATGAATATGTTTGAATTCCAAATCCACCTATTAATATCACATTTTCAATTCCTGGCCTATGTAATTTAGTGTGATTTGTGAATACATGACACTAAATACTCCAATTTTATTTAACTATCTCTCCCGAGTTAAGTTAAACATATTCTAAGTACGGATCAATCCTACTTCTAGTATGAATTCATATGCAAAATAATGTGCTTAATTACACAATCATTTATATGATTTCACATAACATACATGTTATTCCTAGCATCTATTGCCCGTGTATTAAAATTGAAATGTTCTAAATTTATTGTGAGTTTCTCAACACTACAACAAGCAATTAATTACCTAATTGGTAATCAATCAATTAAATAATTTAACAGTATACCAGATCAATCAAGAAAAATTTATAAACTATTTGGTTTTTTGAATAAAAAATAAATAATAATAAGGTTCATCTTCATCTTGCATTACATGTTTCTAATGATAAAACAATAAAAAGAAATGAGAATCATCACCTGGAATTTATCTGAATACAAGAGCTATATGGAAGCAATTTCTTGCTCTTGACCTTCAATCCCAAGCCTTGATTCTTCACGTTCTTAATGTTTCTTGATTTAATCCACGAGCTAGATTTGTTCTCCTCTCCAACTTATGTTAAATTTGTCTTTCATTTCTTGACATATTTTATGATATGAATGAATTTGAGAGGTGAGAGCAAGATCCCCTAATGTTTTGCCATCATTCTGTATTTGTAGGAGGCAAAATTAGGTCACGATATGTGTCCAAAGTCCTTTCTATATATAGAGTTTCAGCCGAAGGAAAGTAACCCTATTTGGTTGAAGTTGGCCCATGCGTATGCACCGGCCACTCCCTTGCCTATACATGGGTAAGCAGAGTTTTCCTATGTTGGTGATATTAAGGCCTTGTGCACGCATGAAATTTGTACCATGCATTTGCATAGTTATGTCAGTGAGCAACCATCAATATTTTTGTCATATATTTCTCTATCAATATCCAATTGAGATGATTTAAATTGAGTTGGAAAGCCAACTTCAAAGGACACATTTCCTTTAGAAATATATATATTTTTTCAATTTGAACATGTACTATTTGAGGTTAAGAATTAGAACGTAACTTTTCAGCTGCAATTTGAATTGTGAAAATATTTGGACTATATTTTACTCATTTGACTTCTGATTGTGTCCAATTGATCCTATGTGATCTTCAATCATCATTTGGTGGTCCGAATCAACTACTGAATATTTACACTTTGTGCCTCGAAGTTCAGAGTTTCATCCATTTTCGGCAATTTTCGTTCCTTTCTTCGAATTAAGCTTCCAAACATTGATTCTTATCTAACAAATGATAAATACACGAGATTATGCTGTAATTTATCTAGAGTAATACAAAATATCATAATTTAATGGTTTCGATAAGTGTACAAAACATACTTATCACAAGACATTTTTATCGAACTATACAAAGTTACAAGAATTTTTAGTTCATTTAAGTACTCACTCTATGTTCTTTTGCACATATTTTGAACCATCTAATGCAATGGTGCACGATGAAGACAAACCAATTATAACTATACTAATTAAAATACAGTTCAATATGTGATTGGTAAGGATATAATCCATCATGAGATTTTAAATACGCGTAATTACATTGTTCATACCTTTCATTATTATTGTGGAAAATGATATTAATTTTCATTTTTTTGATACTTTCACACCTATTTACATATTTTATTGCACAAAAAGTCATTTTCATTCATTCTCTCAATTAAAAATTGTGGTATGAAGAATATACCCTTCTCTTTAAATAAAAAAAAGTGGAAAAATTAATTGCAATCATAGTCTCAGTTTTTCTTTAAAAACGCAAATTAGTCCCAAATAAATTATTAAAAGGATAATTAGCACATAATGTCCATATATTTCATTTATTTATTTATTTATTATTATTATTATTATTTTGCATTTTCGCCCTTAATTGCACATTTGATTGCGCAAACCATCATTTTTATCAATTTCATCCAATTTCTCGAAAAAGAGTTGTGAAATGAGATAAAAATCGATTGCAACCATAGTCCCGATATTTTTTTAAAAAGTACAAACGAGTCTCAAATAAATTATTAAAATAATTAGAAATTATTTTTTAAAAAAAAAAGTGCAAATGAACCTCAAATAAATTATTAGAAAATTAGAAATTAGTTTTTTTCAAAAAATAAAAATAAAATTGCAAACAAGTCCCAAATAAATTATTATGAAATTAAAAGAGTCCCAAATAAATTTATTAAAACATTTAAAAAAATCTAAAAGTGAAAACGAGTCCCAAACTTGATACATGTCAAGTTTCAAATAGAAACACAATTCTTAAACTAATGAATTCTACAATTACTTAGTAATCAATTTTAATTATTAGATTAAATATTAACATATCCTACGCCTTGTCAACTCATTGTTGGTGGCAAACCGAAATTTGTGAAAGATTTGGATCATAAAAAAGATGGAGAAGGATAATTAGAGATGACAATGGGGTAGACGTGATTGGGGGAACTCGTTACCCATTCACAACTGTCAATTATTTTGAGAGTCGAGATAAGACTGTTTGTGGGTTGGTTTTGGACTATGTTGGGGTTCTTACTTTCTTTCTTAATTCTTCTTTCGGGTTTTAATAATTGTTGGGCTTTTGGAGAGCCGGACTTTAAAAAATACTTATCGGTTAAGCAAAAGACGTGCACCATTTTCTGCCTAGGTGTGACTTAGCCGGTCAACCTAGAGTTGAACGTCTTTTTTCCGGGCATGGACGTTGTCTCCAAGCCTCGAGTCTTGGCGCACCTTTTACAACACTTGGCATCATGAATATATAATGTGTTATAATTGTATTTATATTTTTAGTTAATTATAAAATCATTTTTACAAGAGACTTTTTTTTGTCAGGTTAATGTCAGAAAATTTTAAAAGAAAAAAAAAAAACAGATTATTTTTCCAAATAAAAAATATAGCACATCTAAAAGATTAAAAATAACAAATAAGAAAAAAGCTAGATTGATATATACACTAAAAATTAAATTAATGAGGATACTCTTTTGAATATCGTACATGATATTCAAGAGGATAAATAGCATATAATGTCTCCACCTTTCATTATTATTATGGAAAACATAATAACTTTTCATTTTTTGACATTTTCACGTTTATTTCTACATTTCATAGCGCACATGGTCATTTTCATTCATTTTCTCAATTAAAAATGTGAAATGATGAATATACATTCTTTTTAAATAGAACAAAAAAGGGAAACATTAATTGCAATCATAGTCCCAATTTTTTTTAAAAAAATACAAATGAGTCACAAATAAATTATTAAAAGGAATTAGCGCATAATGTCATCCATCTTTCACTATTATTGTGAAAAAAGTCCCCACAATTTATTTATTTATTTTTATTTTTTTTGTATTTTAGCCCTTAATTACACATTTGATTGGCAAACAATCTTTTCTTTCCATTTTCATCCAATTTCTCAATAAAGAGCTATAAAATGCCAAATATATCCTCATATTTAAATAAAAAAAGGTAAAAAAATATATATAATTGAAACCATAGTACCAATTTTTTTTTTAAAAAGTGAGTCACTACTAAATTTATTAAAAAAACAAAAAAAAATTAAAAAAATGTAAACGAATCCCAAATAATTTATTAAAAAAGATTGAACATATAAGATTTTAATAGTTAGTATTTCTTTAGAAATAAATTTACGATTCAATTTCGATTAGGACTTTTTCTTTTTCGTCATTATCTTTAAATATGGACTGTAAATTTTAATTGCATTGGCCTTTTGATGGAATAAAACTCTGTGAGAAAATTTCTCCTTATATGTTGGATTTCTTCTAATTTGTGAGTCATAAACCGGTATTTATTAAAATCAACGATTATGCGATCAAGATCATAATTTGGTATTCTTTGCGAAGACAAATAAAAAATATCTTATTCCTAAATTTGCGAAACTCTTTGTGAATCAATGTGGTTTTAGGTCATTATTTTTCTGCATCATTTATTTATTTGCTTTACACTACGTCAATTTGTATCGGGTCATAAACACGTTCCTAATAGAGACGAGTTGGTGTTCGTGTAATCCAATCTCAGAGGTTCTGTTTTAAGAAGAAATTCATTTTTTTCCCCTTTTAATCAGTATGCAGAAAAATCTTTAGATTTGGATGATAACAGTCACAACGACCCTTCGATCTTCAATGAGGAGCCCAACGTTTAGATAACCAAAAAGTGGCCCAACAAAATCGAGGTTAACCAAAGGAGTAATATGGTAGCCTTCTATGGAGAAAGAATTGAATTCGTGATTGAAAATTGGTAAATTGATATCCTATTATTAATTGTTTGTCAAGTGCAGGGAGAATTGAGCACTGTGCGGAATTAGGCTCGTTTAATTTGACTCAATAATCAGTAGGGTGCGGTGCAATTAATTGTGGGCCTTGCTTACCCATAAATTGGATATGAAAACTATTTAATTAAGTGGATAATTTTAGGTCTTTAGTTTGACATTTTTAAAAATCAGGTTTGGACTTTATTTTTTCATTTTTCAGGTTTTTATCATTTTAATTAAACAATTAATCTTTTAAAACCCTAATTTATCAATTCCTCACCCCTCGTCTCTCAGAATTGCCTAGACTCACCGTCTGACGTTGCCGTTTACAGTGTCGCGACGCTGTCGAAATCGCCAACCAGAAGCATTCAGATGGAACATCCACTCCCTTCAGCCGTTTTCCAATGCCTCCGTCCACTACAGCCATTGTCGTTCACTGTAGTTGAATGTCCACTACTGTGGGTGTGCGGTACGGTGGTCTTCGATTCAGTGATGTGGGGTGGAGATCTTTGATGCAGTGATGTGGGGTGGAGGTCTTCGATGCTGTGTGTGCGGTGGAGGTCTTAGATGCGGTGGATGTCTTCGATGCAGTGTGGGTGTGGCTGAGGTTTCCAACTTGTTGGTGCAGGCGACGATCTGTTGCGAACGGGATGATGTTGTGAACGGGATGCTGCTACCGTTCACAACATGTGGTGGATTTGCTGTGTGTGTGGTTGTGGGAATCCGTGTGGTAGATATGTGTGTGTGTGTGTGTGGGGATCCGTGTGGTGGAACTATGGTGGTGGTCGTTTTTTTGTTATTGTTGTGGCGATGGTTGTGGTGGTGTTGTGGTCTGTGACCAACTATTTGGTCGATCTGTGACCAAGTGTTGGTGGTGTACTGGGATTGATGGACGGGTGTTTGGGTGTATGTGACCAACTATATCAATCTGTGACCAAGTATTGGTTGTGTATTGGGATTGGGGGACGGGTGTTTGAGTATATGTAACAAACTATATCGATATGTGACCAAGTATTGGTGATGTACTGAGATTGGGGGACAGGTGTTTGGGTGTATGTGACCAACTATATGGTTCTCTGTGGCTAACTATTTAACTGTGACTTTAAAATTCGTTAATGTGACTCAAAATATAATCTGTGACCAACAAATTTGAAAATATGTGATCTCTGTTATCTACATTTTTTTTTTAACTAGTGACTAATAAAGTCAATTATGGCCTATAAATTTTTTGATTTGTGACCTCGAGATAAGTTGTGACCGAAAATTAAATTTTTAACTACTTAATAAGATATCTGTGACCTCGAAATCGGAGCAGTTACCAGAATTAAGCGACGGCAGAACGATCACCGGAATAGTTACCGGAGCAGTAGGGAACGTGAAGGTAGGGTGGGGTGGGTTAATTATATTATATTACAGTTAAATATTTAATTTAATATAATAATTGTAAAATATAATTAATTAATTAATGGAAAACCTGATTTTTGCAATTTTCAAACTTGGGGCTTGATTTTTGATTTTGTGATAGATAATACCTCATCTATGCAATTTTTTTCCTTTAATTAAAGTCGTAGGAGTTCATGGGCCGCCACTAGCCCATATGTTGAGGAAAACTGCTTCTACAATTGGGCCGCAATATGAAATTTAACATTGCAATAGGAGCTATGCCTGATTAAAAGTTTCTTTTTCCATTCTTACTTTTGGTTGAGTTTAGAATTCGATGAAGGTACTGTACAAGATTCAAGGATGAATAATCGTCAATCGGAGGAGAATGATGAATATTAAATGTATGGCAGTTCTAAATTTAATTTATATAGTTTTTATCTATGTTTTATATTTCATTTACAATTACAAGTTTTTAATTAACTTTTAGTTAGTATTTCTTTAGTAAATAAATTCAATTTCAATTACGGCTTCTTATTTTTCATCGTCATCTTGATGTAGTTATTGCCAATATCTTGATGTAATTATCTTACTTTAAATAAGGTTATAAGCTTTAATGACATTCAACTTTTGAAAAGATAAAGTTCAGCTTTCAATATTGGATTTCTTCCAATTCGTCGATCCTAAATCACTAGTTAACAATTTTGGAGTTAAGATGACGAATTTGATATTTGATTTCTAAATTCGAGATATTCTTTGTTAATCAACATATTTTTAGGTCTTTGTCTTTGTTCATCAATTATTTAACGTTTTATGTTGTGTCCACACCCTTTATGCCTTTAAAACATTGATTATGTCCGTATACTCATTGGACAATGTGTTGTCGTACCTTTTGCATGGTATCCGGCCGACCATGTGTAAGGATACAAAATGCTGAATACATATAGCAATTTATTCAAGTCACGGATGTCAAGATTTAAACTAGGTTAAACAATCATGTTGACCTCGGTTTCTGCACGGACGACGTATCATACAGGTCTCAACTGCATTTACAACTACAAGCTTTTTATCTTCACAATTAGACAAACCGTTAACAATGTGTGGACTTCTTCGAAGGAAGGATGACGACTGTTTGCACTCCAATGGTCAAATCAGTCACTTATATGAATATATATGAATGTTGGACATTCTTAAGATGTGAGCCACGAAGGTGTTTAAATACTGAGGGTTAGGGTATAACCAAATTATAGAGTAAAATAAGAGAGAGGGAGAGAGCAATGTTATGGTTGAGTGTATAAAATTACATTACCTTCAAATAACACCGATTGTGAACTTTTATAATAGAAGAGGACACATGATAACCATTAGATGAAGAGACATGTGGCCTTATCTTAACCATCGAGACTCTTTATTATAGGCATCATTCCATCAGTCATAGACTCACGGATATTTAATGTTTTTGAAAAGTATCCACCCTACAACCTTGGTATGGCTTATAAGGACTAGACTGATAAGTTGATTTAGTGGATTGGCTACTATAGAGAGGTTACATCAATCAATCATAAAACATCTTGTATGGAAGATCTTATGGAAAATGTACCTCATACACCGAGAGGTTGTTCTCTTTGAATTAGGGCAATAGCACCTCACATCACCTCATGTCTTCCTTGAGGGTTGTCCTCTACATGAGGGCTAAACCTCTTCATGGGGGCTCGACGGATTAGCAAGGTATGCAAAGAGATGTGAAGTGTGGGATTGTGTTTGCTAATTATGTAGCTGTTACATGGCCATTTTGGAGCCTCGTTGGATGAGGCATAACGATAGTCTCCCAAGTACATGTATAAATATTCATATAATGCATGGACTTTTATGTTAAGGTACGTACCCACGTAGTAGGGTGATATGCCGCTAAAGAGGTGATGCTTTGTCATTGAGTGTTCTGTGTTGAGTGTTCTGTGTTAGTTGAACTTGAGCCATGCTATGAGGTTGTCCATTAGTTATGAAGAGAAAATGTAACACAATAGTCTCCCAAGCATGGATATTTATATTAGTCCTAAAACTGAACCTCTTGAACTAAAATTGAAACTGAATCGAAACCTCTCCAGTTAAAATAAATAAATAAATAATAATGGGAATAGAACGAAATTGGTTTTTTATTAAAAATTTTATATACAATTTATAGCTAGATAAAAAATACAAAAACTTAAAAATCCTAATTTGGGTAGTGATTGATCTATAACTTTAGACTCTAACCCCAAGAAATCAAGATTGACCCCTATTTTTTTTGCCTCTTGCATCATGTTAGATGGTTACATTTCAGAGGTTAGTACATGTTAATCCTTGCAATCTAGACTTTCTATGAATAAAAAATTTCAAGGTATGTTGTGGTGTAAGTTAATGAATCAGAGCGTTCATTCTTTTTAATTCGAGCTTTTTACATTTTTTGCATTATTTACAAACTTAAGTGATTTTTAATTTTTTTTGTAACACATGACAGTTGAACTTGGTATATTCATAACTTGGATAGTGTACCTTTTTGGTTATCTTGAATTTGTGGTTCTCTTTTGAAATATATTTTTCCTTTTTTATTCAAATAGAGTGAGTTCAATATGTGGACTGTAATTTCTTAATATTATATAGTTATGTATCTAATTATTATTTTTTTAGTCAGTTTATTTTTAGAGTAGAAAAATTTAAGCATTATTTATAACTAAAGGCTCTTGCATGCCTACTAATGAATCGAATAAGATTTATCAATAAAAAAATAATTTATTTTAAAAGTGTAATTTAATTTTTGATGTTTTAATTTTCTCATCTTTTGTGGTTTTTAATGTCTATTATTTTGCTTCTTGACGATTTCTTTCGCTTGCACAAATATTGTCGAGTAGTAGTTTGTTTAAAGGATCTATATTTAAATGTTTATTGAATGTATATCAAAAATGTTATGAGTAGAAAGAAACTAGAACAAGAACCGATGGTTTGGGGTTTAGCTTTGATTCCAGTAATGACAAGAACTTGAATGATTTCATTTACGAAATACTTGAAATATAATGGATGGTTCCAAGTATTGAAATACTCGGATTGATCCACCCGATGACTAGGCCTACTTTATCTAATGCTTGGACTAATAATGTTGTGGTGTGTAAGCTATTCATATAAGTTTGTGTGAACTTGTTGGTATATGGTCAAAGCCATTTCTAGAAACGATATGCGGAATTAAGCTTAACTGTTGATGAGGTGATGCCCTAGCGTGAGGGAGAGACTATTAAACTTGGAAGCTTTTGATAAAAGTTGAGTTGTTGATGAGGTGAGGCCTTCCATGAGGGCGAGACTATGAAACTTAAAAGCTTTTGATAAAAAACCGAACTATTGATAAAGTTAGGTCCCAGGTGAGGGCTAACCTATAAAACTTGGTTGCTTTTGATAAAAGCTAAATTGTTGTTGAGGCGAAGCCCTATGAAAGAGAGAGCCTCTGAAATTTAGCAACTTTTGATAAAAAAAAAAATGAACTGGGTATGAAGCGAGGCCTTGGTCAAGTCGAGCCTTTGAAACCTGATAGCTTTTGATAAAAGATCAAATGTTGATAATGCAAGGCCCTACATGAGGACTTTTTTTAGTGGAAGGAGGGCGGTACTTTCGATATTTTATTAATATATCCTCACTTGTGGTGGAGGAATACCGTGATTACAAATGATATCAATAAAATCAATAAATGATGAAGTACTACTTCCCTTACAGTGAAAGTAAAGAATAATAAGAAAACAGTAAAAAATGAGTACTACTTCCCTTACAAAAAGCACAAGTGTAAGCAAAAATAAAAGTAAAAGCAAAATACAAATACTTAAACTATGGTATTGGGCAACCATATCTGTCAATCTGAACAAGCACCCTGATATGTCGTGGTAGGTCGGCTGGTCCATATTCCTAGTATCTACGATGATGCCAACCCTCGGTAGCAAGTGCATCTGCAACTTGGTTCCCCTCTCTAAAGATGTGGGAAACCATATCTCTGTCAAAAGAAACGATATCTGCAATTTGTCTGAGTATCCCCTGGATATACCACGATCCGCTACCTCTGGTGATGCAGTGAATGACCATAGTCGAGTCTGCCTCAACCTAAATATCTGACAAACCAAGATCTCTAGCCAGTAGTATCCCATCACGAATAGCCCTAAGTTCCACCTCTAATATCATACACTATCCATATGAAGCTGAGAAAGCCCTGATACATTTTCTTGCGTAGTCACTAATGATACCTCCATCACTCGTAAAGTCATCCTTGACATAACCATTGGTATTAATCTTGATAGATCCAATGATGGAGTGTGCCACCAAACCATGATAAGGGATGATCTGGGAGGAGAGTCAAAGAAATACCAAAAAGTATAGCAAGTTGCATGTCATTACGCTAATGTAACGGTCGGAATAGTCTACCAATATGGAGGAAGGATACCATACGATAAACTCTCCAAATAATACATCTTGAACTCATACATATGTTCTTGTGCTTTGCATTATTCCTCTCAGTCCAAAGAAACCAAAAAATCAATAGAGGAATAATGATGTGAATGTGTCCGGTCCTTGTAAACTATCCAAAATACCTCAATCTCAGAAATCTCTATCTGACACTCTCTCCTACACTCATGGTAATATGAAATAAAGCCCCAAAATGTTGCCAAACATGATCTGAAATACTGCTACTAGTAAAAATATGAGTGATGGTCTCAATCTCTGAACAACACTGACATCGAGAAGCCAACTAACTGCATATCCTCATCTGGATAATGACATCAACTGGTGTTAAGTCCTGCCATAATCTCCAATAGAAGAATGAAACGGTAGGAGGTATGATAGGGCTCCACAGTAGGCGAAATGAATCATGCACTGGCCTGTTAGAGCAGATCAGTTGCCATGCTGATTTAGTAGTAAATCTACCATCTGATGTGGCCCTCCAAAAAATGCGATCCGAGACATCAAGACATAGTGGAATGGCTGCAATCTGCTCTACCATAGCTGATGGAAGAGCCTATAGTAATCGCCCAAAATCTCATCTAGTCTCCTCGAAAAAGTTCTGCATGTGTGATGTCTGTGTGAGAAAATAGATGCAAATATAGAATCACCTATTCAGTAATCATACCAAAATAAGATTTGCCTTATCCTAAGGCACCACGCAATGTGTGTCTCGACGCACGCAGGGGCGGACCCAGCCCACCAGCCCAGCCCGGGCGGACGTTGACCGGTCAACGTCTACATCAGCGATCGGTCAACGCCGACCGGTCAACGTCTACAAGCGCCTAGAACTGCTTGGGGGTATGTTTAGTTCGTGTTTATACCTTCTCCTTACTTTGATTATGATATTAATTTTTCTCGCAGAAGGTTGGGGGTTTGCGACGTTGATCACTGTTGTACACATGGACATGGTTTAATTGAGTCAAACATTTTCATTTTTCACCATTCATTTTTTTCACTTATCCCTAAATCCTAATTTCCTAAATCCCTAAATTCCCAAATCACGTTTCACATTACACAAACTGACAAACACAATTCAAAATTATAAATCCTAACACTCCTAACTCATAGCCTCAGTCTCTCAAACAATAAATCAATAATATAACATAAATTCTCATTTCTCATAATTCACATTTCACAAATTAACAAAAATTAAAAAAAAAATAATAAAAATCGAAAATAAAAATATGAAATACAGTGTGCAGATTGCAGAATGCCAAAAATTGGACATACTAAAAGTGAAATACGGGTACGGCTGCAGTCTGCAGAAAAAGAAAGGAGAAGCAGGGGTTACCGGGCTAGAAGAGACGAACGGTCGAACTGTCGAAGGCTCGAAGCCGGAACTGGAACCCGGAAGCTCCACTCCACTGCGCAGCTCAAGCCCAAAAACTCACAGCTCCACCGGACCATCGCCTACGTCAAAAACCCCAAGCCGCGGCCAAGCCCCAAAACAATTTCTCTCCCCTCGTCGCGTCGTCTCCTCTCCAACTCTCCTCTCAACCGGACCAAAGCAAAAGAAGAATGGGATTGGGAATTTGGGATATTGGATTAATTGGTTTTGTTGTGGGCCTGTGGCTATTGGGTTGGGCAGTTGGGCTCATTAATTGGACCAATAAAACAAGGCTACTCCACTTCAAGCTCCAGCTCGGTCCAGGCGTCCAGGTCCAGCAGACTCCTCCTTCTTCTTCATCCTTCTTTAGTTTCTGATCTTCAATCCGGCTCCCAGTCCCGGCGGTTCTGAAACTTCCGACGGACCCAGCACGGGCGGCCGCGGGGGCTGGCCAGGTGCTGGGTCCGCCCCTGGACGCACGGTCCAAATCTTTTCAGTCTCTTCCAAATAGGAGAGGCTGAGTGAGGAACTGCTGCAAGGGACAGATGTGTCCCTTTACAATATTTGCTTAATAAAAATTGAGGCCAAAGAGAACTCAGAGACCTGAACAGCAACCATAGATTCAATGAAAATGTGTCCACTGTATCTTGTAATTGTCTAAAGCCCGGACCTCCCTCGTCCCAGGAAGACAAATTGCCTTCCAACTCCACTAATGTAGACGACGCAAATTATCCTTAGAATCCCATAGAAAACGGGCAAATATACTCTCCAATCTTTTCATAATGACCTCAGGAGGTCAGATAATCTGGAATAGATATAGTAGTATAGAGGAAAGAATAGACCTCAGTAGAGTAATCCTACCACCAGGAGAAAGAAGGCGTGAAGCCCATCCAGAAATCCTACTCCTGACCTTCATAATGAGATCATCATATAGAAAGCTCCTCTTAGCCCCTTTAAACAAAGGGACTCCCAGATATGTGAACGGCTGTCTCTGATGTGAAAATTAAGTCAAAATCACTAACCTCTGTATTTGAATATCAGATGCCTACTTAGGCAATATAAGACCACTATTGTCCTATTTACCAATTGCTAGAGACCCTCTCTTAGTGCTCCAAACAATCAATGACCCTTCTGATAGACTTCTTCTGTCCATTGGTAAATATAATCATATCATCAGCAAAAGTAAGATGAGAGACAAGAGTACTACCTCCATGTCGATACTGCATACTAGGATATATCTGAAACCTCTGAGTAAGCAATCGAGAAAAGTAATCCACATCAGTAATAAATAAGGATGGAGAGATAAGATCTCCCTGTCTGAGTCCTCGCGATGAAGAAAAGAAACCACATGGCCGTCCATTCAGAAGCACTGAGAATCGACACTCCGATATACAACATCTGATCCAATCAATCCACAACTGGTCAAAACCAAATGCCTCCAGTATAGAATAAATGAATCCCCAATCCATACGATCATATACTTTAACCATGTCAAGTTTCAACGCAACATTCCCTCTACGCATTCCATTATCTAACGTGTGTAGAAGCTCCTGGGTCAACAAAACATTGTCTCTATAAGTCGACCGGGGACAAATCCACTCTACTTAAGGGAAATAATACAAGGTAGAAATGAACTCAATTTGTTGTTCAACAGCTTTGTGATAAGCTTATTGAACACCGTACACAAGCTGATAGGTCGGTAATCCATCCATCTACAAGCATTCTCTCTCTCTTCAACACCCTCAAAGAAATCAATGGCTGCACCATATACATCATCATGTATAATATTTCAATAGTATTGGAAGAACATTGATGAAAATCCATCAGGGCTCTCAACACTATCAACATCAATACTGAAAACATCCTCCCGCACCTTATCAATCAAAGGGAGGCTATTCAGCGCCATATTGTCTACCTTCGTCAGTATCCTAAATATGATATAAAGACGAATATACTTCAGAGGCTGTGAGCCATGCATGAGGATTAGCCTATGAAACTGACAGCTTTTGATAAAATTTATAGTTTTTTAAAGAGAAGCATTACTTAAAGGTGGGCCTGTAAAATGTGGCAAATTTGATAAAAGTCGAACTTTGATAAGGCGATGCTCAATGTGAGGGCAAAGCTATAAAACTTGGAAGCTTTTGATAAAAGCTAAACTATTGATGAGGCGAGGCCTGTGTGAGGGCAAACATGTATATAGACTACTATTAACAGAGTGGAACTGAGATAGAGGCAAGTAGTTAACTTAATAAGACGTTGATGGGACACATGATAAATAATTTGAAACATTGCATCTTTTTCAAGAAATAGTAGCTGAGGCATCGCGTGGTTTCAATGCATGCATTATTTGCACATTTAATGCGCAATGATTAGTTGTTTTTAAATAATCCAAGGCAACATGTTTTAGAGCGTGCTAGGGAACACTTCTCAATCCCGACCTTCTATTTAAAATTGAACAGGCACCTTTTTGCTTCAATAGTTTAGATTGGTTGCACAAATAGATGTCTTAGATCAAATCTTATTGATCCAACGAATGTGGTTCTCGTCTTTTGTCTGTAAAATGGGACTTTAGCCATTCGCTCGATTTTTTTTACTTTTGCAAAATCAATCATTCTTAGAGATTTAAGAACTTTCAATTTCTTCAAGAAATTTCGGTAAGCATCGACAATTTTACAGCGAGTATCACTGTATTTCCATCAAAATCTCAATTAACTAGGGCTAGGCAAAACCTAATCTAAACTGATCAACCCGACCAACCCAACCCAAACCGATCAGTTCGTGTTGGTTTTTAAGTTCAATTGGATTGGATTGGTTTGAAAAATAAAATTTGAGGTTGGGTAAGGTTTCGAGTTATGAATTAAAACCAATCTAAGTTAACCCAACCCAATAAATTAAAAAAACAAATATTTAAAATAAAAAAACTAAATAAACACAATGGTGAAGATATGAGAATGACTTATAATTTATAAACGTCCATTTTTTACATAAACTGATTGACATGAATACTATGTGCAAATGCAAAGTTATTTAACAATAAAATAAAAATTAAGGACATGATAATGAAATGAATGGATTCCAAAAATTGTAAAAAAGAAAATACTTCATAATTTTAAACTTATTTATCTATTATTCTTCAAAAAAAAAATACTTATATAGGTGTTAAAAAATAAATGAAGGTTTTCATGTAATTTCAAACTTTGAAAAATTGTCTAAATTCAACAAATACTAATCGAATTCAACTTTTATTGGGTCAAAGCCCATATTGACCAACACAACCCAAACCGACCCAAACTTATCGGTTTGGGTTAGGTTGGATTGGGTTTAAACCAATGAGTAGATTGGATTGTTTGATTTTAGATCAAACTGACCATTTCGGTTGGATTTGGATGGGGACAAAATCAACCCAACCCGACCCACGTCCGTCCCTAGATTAGTTAAAGTTTTTTGTTGTTTGCGATAATTTCTCATCTTTTTTCATTTCATTTTTGATAAAAACTCCAAACACGTCCAAATGGCCTCTAGTACTAAGAAATCAACATAGGAAGCTCTTCAGAGGGGTTGACGTGCAATTAATATGTGATGAGGCAGGTATGCTAAGAGAATTAGAGACATGATGGAGGGCCTCATAGTGCCTAGATGATGCACGAGAGACCCATAGACTATTGCGTACCGTGGGAGGTTGACTTTGTTTCTTCTAGCATGAACGAGGCCTACCTAACCATGTTAGAGAGATCTTTAGGGTTCCAGACACCATAGAGCTCCTAGTGCCTTGTCCGACGAGAGGAACTATTTTCCAAAAGAGGGTTGACTGGCAGTTAGAAAAGCCATTTTCTTTGGTGGCATGTGACTTTCTCTGCACCCATTCTTTAGATACCTATTAAGGCATTATAACTTAGCCCCCAACTAACATTTACCCAATGCATTGAGTTAATTGGCAGAGGCATTTCTTCTTTAGAAATAGGCCACCCTTGGCGAGATCCTCAAGTGGGTGGAGAGCTTTAGGGTGGTATTGTTTGAACTCCTGAGGTCTGTATTCACCCTTAATCTGAGTCTTTTTGACCTCCGTAAAGGAGTGGAAATCTTCATATTTTGTTCTAGTAGATGGTAACAGACGGTGAAGAACAATGTGGTCTAAAAAGTAACTGTGCCGACCCAATGCCGTGGATAGAGTGAGTTTTACTTTTGAAGTGCCTCATTTTTATTTTTTTTATACTTAGGGTCCGTTTGATTACAATAATGAAATTTGGGTAGAAAGAAAATGAATTCTATAAAATTGAATTAGGCAACTTGTTTGAATGTGAATTGTCAATTAATTATGTTTGATTGATGTAATTTTTCACCTAGAAAGTGTTGAAAATTTGGATCTTTTGGTGTTTGTTTGACTTTATTTTCATGGAAATTGTCTATTAAAGGGATATAATTTGTTACAATTTGGAATATAATTTGTTTTCATTGCCAAAAAAAATAAAAATAAAAAAAAGCTGCCTAGAAAACCAATTCCCACCAAAGTGGTGGAAATTGATTTACCTCAAAAAGTAAGAAAATGTGGCAAACCAATTACTTGGAAAATGTTTCCTATCAAACACTCTAAAAAGTGAAAAATGGCAAAAAGTTTTCCATCTTCCATGGAAAACTTGCCCTATCAAATAGGGCCTTAGTAGCTTTTGCTAACTTATTCCTTTTGCAGCTGTAGTTGATCGGTTCAAGTTAGAACCACTAGAGTGGACTAACATTAGTGTCTTTTACGAACTGTCTGTTGAAGCACACTCCTTCAAATAACTTCATTTCAAAGCATTTTTTTTTTGTTTATTGACGCTTATTCATCATTGTAAATCAGCATTTTGCTACGGAATATGCCAAATTGGATATGTTCCATCTGAGGTAGGTCGGCTAGAGGGGTCAAACTTTGTACATAAACACCTCAACCTACCTCCATCAGCAGGATGAACATGCCCGCATCAGCCGCCTACACTACAACAAAAATACTCACTTGCAACATTAAAAAGGCAACATATGTTGCCAAAAGGGTCTTTTGGCAACATTTTAGTAAGTGAATGTGGTCATTTGTTAATATAAATAAGTTTTGGCAATGTTTTTTAGAAAAATATTGCGGTATATACCTTTAGCAATGTTTATTGAGTGTTACAGAAGATTTTCCCTTTCGCAACGTTTGACAAACGTTGCTAAATGTCTCACCTTTCGTAACGTTTAACAAACGTTGCTAAAGGTCTCACATTTCGCAACATTTGTCAAACGTTGCGAAAGGTAAGACTTTTTGCAATATTTTTAGCAACATTTATTACCTTTCGCAACATTTGTTAAACGTTGCGAAAGGTAAGACTTTTTGCAACATTTTTAGCAACGTTTATTACCTTTCGCAACATTTGTTAAACGTTGCGAAAGGTAAGACTTTTTGCAACATTTTTAGCAACGTTTATTGAGCGTTACGAAAGGTAAAACTTTTTGCAACGTTTATCAAACGTTGCGAAAGGTAAAATCTTCCACAACACTCAATAAACGTTGCTAAAGGTCTCACATTTCGCAACGTTTGACAAACGTTGCTAAAGATGACTTTTCGCAACGTTTGATAAAACCTTGTGAAAAGTCTTACCTTTTGCAACATTTGACAAACGTTGCGAAATGTGAGACATTTAGTTTGTCAAACGTTGTGAAATGTCTACTTTTTACAACGTTTGACAAATGTTGCTAAATGTGACTTTTCACAACGTTTTTTTAAATATATATGACTCAAATTGACCCAAACCTTTATTTATTCATCTCTCCCTTCATTCATCTCCAACCCGCCACCTCCACCTTTCAGCACCACACACAAAACCACCAACAACCACCACACCTACCAACAACAACCAACCACACAATTACCAATAGCCTCAGCATCGGACTTTTTCGCACAAACCTTTAACTGCAACCAAAAATCGATCGCATTATGGATGAAATTATGGAAGACCCATGGTTGGGCTGGGTACGTCATGTGGAGGGAGAGGTAGCCTAGGTGGTCCACATCCATGGGTCAATCAGACGGAATCAGAATTTGGGATCTTCAGACCTAACTGTGCGAACTGCGCGACTAACGTGTTGTTCATCTTTGCCTCAAGACTAACATGGTGTGTTTTACTCACCCTTTATTATGTATATGTGTGGCTCTATTGCAAATTTGAATATGTTTTGCATTTGATTAGTGCTATCTTTGTTCGAATAAAGATTACATATTCTGATAACCATTAATTAAACTATAACTATTTGTCTTGTTATCAAAATTAGTCTAATATTTTCTTTCGTGGGTTATCAAAAAAGATTTGGCGATAACTCCTACAAGGGTACTACAAGATGAGACCTGAATGTAAGGCAATGCTTAGAGAATCAAGTGTGTTAATTCAAGACGCAGCTACTACTGTGCAAGAACTCGTACCTGCTACAGAGGAACCTGTTGAAGAGCTTCTGAAGTTGACTTATGCTTCCATAGTATGTATCATTGCTAATTATGCTAGTCAAAGACTAATTGATACTATTTTTTGTGATTGTTTTGTATCACATTGCCAATTTCCTGCTTATGTCACATGGACATCATATAAGTTGGAAATATGTTATATGACTCTGGTATGAATGTAGCATGGTAGTCTACATGAACTTGTATTGAGATATAGGATAATTGATAATCAGTCAAGTATTCACCCAATACTTCCGTAACATGGTCCCATTTCATTTGTTGGTACACTCCTATCATAGTAAATATAAATAACAGATACCACAGAGTTTCTGCATCACCAAGGCACTAGGAATCTAAGAGTACTTCGAGTGAGATGATGCCTACAAATATGTGCAAAATAAGTAAGCTTTTGTGGGATAGTTGTAAAAATCTGATGGATGAAGTTTTATGGGAAAATAGATACTTTTATCTCCTCTTTCTTGTCGTGCTTATTTTCATGATGAGTCTTTGAAGTGTTCTTCACACTTTCTGGCCGATTTTCATTTCTCCCTGCTCTTTGTTTTCAATTCTTGGAAAATTAAAAATTGCGGGCTCCTAAAGGAAAACTTGCACCATCAGTCAGTTCTCAGCCATCTTTCACTTGCAGCACTCAACTTGATCAAAGCAACTTTTCGGAAGGAGAATCAAGATCTGTCTATGTGAAGAATCTACCTTCAAGTGTTACTAGTCTAGATATTTTCCAAGAGTTTAAGAACTTCCGGAAAATCAAGCATGATGGAGTCTTCTTAAAAAATCGCCAGGTTTTTTCCTTTCCATTGTCTTTTATCATGTACTTTAAGCTGTAAATTTGTGGGATCTCTGATTTTACAATTGATGGACAGGATACTAGTGTTTGTTACGCATTTGTTGAGTTTGAAGATGTGTAGAGTGCTCGGAATGCTATCAGGAATCAGAAGGACAAATTCTTGTAAATCCTGATTTGGAGCTGAATTTGGTAAATGATGATGCTGTCGGAGCCTTTAATAAATTAACATATGTTATGATAGAGAATTTCGGAGGAAATGAAAGCAAACTGGGGTTGGTCAAATGTAGGTGCAGCATGATTTAAGATTATGGAGGCTATTTTATTGGTCGAGACTTGCTTAATTTGGTGTTCGATGAGCGATAACCAGGCTGGACATCGTCAGCTGATTTGCGGAAGAATTCTTCTAGGAAGTCGTATGTAAAACATAGATTTAATACCTTTTTTAGAAGGAATTTTTTTTGTATAATTTGTTAACCATTATGATTTTATTTCCAGGTATCTTTTTATGTAGGTGGTGTTGTATCACATTCTAATGTTCAAGTGTGTGGATTCAAAAATTTGTAAATTATCAATTTTTATGCAATTCCAAAATTTATTCGTAAAAAGTCATTTTTAATTTTTCCAATCAATTTACATAAATTGCTGTTAAAAAAAACATACGACAACATTTTTTAAACGTTACCGTAGGGGTCCTACTCTACGACAACACCTCGATTTATAACACACATTCAAACATTGTAGTAGGCCTACGACAACATTTGTTTTTGTTATAGTTCCAATAAGTCACCTCCTCTTGCTAATAAAAAGGGAAATGAGAAAGTTGAGCCTCAGCATGAGACGCAAAAAAGTTAAGATTGAGGTCACCTAATCTTTTGATCTTCTTTCGACTCACCAAACGACCCCCCTGGAAACTAAAAACGATGTTCAACTATATCAACCCCTATTATTGTCTGTCATTCGAAGAAGAAGAGATTGAATAACTGGGGAAGTCACTTCAAAGAAATAAAGGTAAATGGGTCTCTTGGCCCTCTGAAGATAAGGCTCAAAATTTTCTTAAGGCCATAAGAAGGATTTAGACTCGGCTGCCTTAGTGCCTTCCGTATACTTCTAGTCGAGATGCAAATGGTTGAAACGATAAACCATAAGTATTGAACTGAAAAATAGTCTCTTTTATATCGAATCATCTGATGTTGTTGAGCTGATGGAGACCGGGTGGACTTCCATGATCAATCTTTGTTCTTCACTGTAGCGGCATAAATGGAGATGGGAATAAGGACCCCAAAGAAGAGGCTAAAATCTAAGACAGAAAAATTAGGAGAGGAAGTTGAAGCAGCCAAGACGAAACAAGCTGAGGTAGAGTCCCAGTTAGAGTTCATTTCCGCTGAGAACAGTCGTTTGAAGAATGAAGTCTATTTTCCAAGTCGAAGTTAATGTTTTGAAGAGGCAGGTAAACACAGTGGTTGAGCCAGTACCCAATGAGCAGACGCGATCGCATGTACTGGCTCCGCTGAAATTCACAGGTTTCAACAACACCGCTCGTCAGACGTCGCAGTGAAGGGCGGGGAAGAAGATGGGAGATTTGCCAAATTCTTTTTTTTTTTAAATTAGTGGGTCTTTTGTTTCAGCCCTTTTTTAGGATTTTAAAACATTAGGCCCAATTCACAATGGCCTGTTGCTTAGCTCTATTCATATTAAATTGAATTGGAAATTTTCTCATTTCAAAATTATTATTTACAAGTTTTTTAAAAAAAAAAATCAGATGAGAATCAAAATTTTAAATATTTATAAATTATGTTACATTATTGTTATAAAACTAAAAATTAATTTATATACACCATAACCCATCCACTCATCCCAGTTTTAAAACCCAAAAGCTCTCTCTCGACATTCATAGCAACAACAAGTTATCATCATTTCTCTACCTTCTCTCTTCTGGCAGTACTCTCTCTCCCGATTTTCACGCTACCGTTACCAGTGAGTTTGCGTTGCCATTCACGATAGCACTTAGCCTATAGACGCTGCTTTTACAACAATAGTTCCATGTGTTTTGCCTTCTTTGGTACACTAGAAATTAGGTGTGGCTGTTGTTTTTGTGTTGGTGGCAGTAGTGTTGTGGTAGCTTGTTAATGTTGGTTGCGGTGCCGTGATGATGGCGACATGAACGATGACAGAGTGGTTTTGTTGGATCTAGTGGTGGCTGGTTAATATTGGTGGTGTGTCGTGGTGATGGCGATGACAACTGAGTGGTTGCAGTCGGTGCCCTAAATAAGGTCTAGATGTTTTTGTGTTGGTGTTGGTGGTGTAGAGGAGCGGTGGTGCTATGGTTGTGGTGGATGGTTGGTGTTGGCGATGATGGTGCCGATCTAGTGGTGGCGGGTTGGTATTGGTAGCAGCGGCATGGTGACAACAACGACAATGGAGTGGTTTTAAGCGGTGCGTCTAAACAAGGTTTGGATGTTATTTTTGTGTTGGTGTTGGTGTTGGTGTTGGTGGCGTGGATGGGCAATGGTGTTGTGGTTGTTGTGGCTGGTTGGTGTTGGTGGCAGCACCGTAGTGGTGCCAACGGCGACGAAGTGGTTTTGTTGGATCTAGTGGTAGTGGTGGTTTTTGTTGGTGGTGATGATAGTGGTGGATCTGGTGATTGAGGTGATTTTTGTTGGATCGACGATGGATCTACCTATGGCAATGGTGTTTTTGTAGTTGAAAATGGTGGATTGTTGGTGATTGAAGTGGTGGTGGTTTTGAAATTGAAATGGTATTTTGGTGGTGGTAAGGTAGCGGCGATGAAGACACTAGCTGTGGTGGTGGGGTTGCATTGCTTTCAGTTGGTGCCATGGTGGATTGGGTGGTTGATTTGTGACCAATGAATAAATTGTGTTCTATAATTTTTTTTATTGGTGATTGTAAAATAATTTGTTATCTATAAATTTTTTGATTTGTGATCGAAAATTAATATGTGACCAATTAATTTGATAAATTGTAACCAAATTGTATATAATTAAGACTTTAATATATTTAATTAATAAAATATATATTTAATTAATTATTCATATATAAAATTTAACTAATATCTGATTTTTGAAGTTTTAAACTTTGTTCTTAGTTTTGAAATTGGTCATTGTGAGGAAGAAATACTTCAATAATACACCAAGAAACCGGGCTCAGTCTCTAATCAAACACCACAAAACCGAATGAACAATCCAACTACAACCGGCACTACCCAATTGGTTGCTCCAATTGTTGTGGCTGGTTGGTGTTGGTGGCAGCACCGTAGTGGTGCCAACGGCGACGAAGTGGTTTTGTTGGATCTAGTGGTAGTGGTGGTTTTTGTTGGTGGTGATGATAGTGGTGGATCTGGTGATTGAGGTGATTTTTGTTGGATCGACGATGGATCTACCTATGGCAATGGTGTTTTTGTAGTTGAAAATGGTGGATTGTTGGTGATTGAAGTGGTGGTGGTTTTGAAATTGAAATGGTATTTTGGTGGTGGTAAGGTAGCGGCGATGAAGACACTAGCTGTGGTGGTGGGGTTGCCTTGCTTGCAGTTGGTGCCATGGTGGATTGGGTGGTTGATTTGTGACCAAAAAAAATGAATAATTGTGTTCTATAATTATTTTATTGGTGATTGTAAATAAATATTGTTATTATAAATTTTTTGATTTGTGATCGAAATTAATTATGTGGACCATTAATTTGATAAATTGTAACATTGTATTAATTATGACTTTACTATATTTAATTAATATAAATATTATTTAATTATTAGTCATATATAAAATTTAACTAATATATGCATTTTTGAAGTATTAACTTTGTTCTTAGTCTCTGTATTGTCAATTGTGAGAAGAAATATTCAATAAATACACCAGAAAACGGGGCTCGTCTTCTAATAAAAACACCACAAATACCGATATGAACAATCCAACTACAACCGGCACTACCCAATTGGGTGCTCCAATTGTTGTGGCTGGTTGGTGTTGGTGGCAGCACCGTAGTGGTGCCAACGGCGACGAAGTGGTTTTGTTGGATCTAGTGGTAGTGGTGGTTTTTGTTGGTGGTGATGATAGTGGTGGATCTGGTGATTGAGGTGATTTTTGTTGGATCGACGATGGATCTACCTATGGCAATGGTGTTTTTGTAGTTGAAAATGGTGGATTGTTGGTGATTGAAGTGGTGGTGGTTTTGAAATTGAAATGGTATTTTGGTGGTGGTAAGGTAGCGGCGATGAAGACACTAGCTGTGGTGGTGGGGTTGCATTGCTTTCAGTTGGTGCCATGGTGGATTGGGTGGTTGATTTGTGACCAATGAATAAATTGTGTTCTATAATTTTTTTTATTGGTGATTGTAAAATAATTTGTTATCTATAAATTTTTTGATTTGTGATCGAAAATTAATATGTGACCAATTAATTTGATAAATTGTAACCAAATTGTATATAATTATGACTTTAATATATTTAATTAATAAAATATATATTTAATTAATTATTTCATAAATAAAATTTAATTAATATCTGATTTTTGAAGTTTTAAACTTTGTTCTTAGTTTTGAAATTGGTCATTGTGAGGAAGAAATACTTCAATAATACACCAAGAAACCGGGCTCAGTCTCTAATCAAACACCACAAAACCGAATGAACAATCCAACTACAACCGGCACTACCCAATTGGTTGCTCCAATTGTTGTGGCTGGTTGGTGTTGGTGGCAGCACCGTAGTGGTGCCAACGGCGACGAAGTGGTTTTGTTGGATCTAGTGGTAGTGGTGGTTTTTGTTGGTGGTGATGATAGTGGTGGATCTGGTGATTGAGGTGATTTTTGTTGGATCGACGATGGATCTACCTATGGCAATGGTGTTTTTGTAGTTGAAAATGGTGGATTGTTGGTGATTGAAGTGGTGGTGGTTTTGAAATTGAAATGGTATTTTGGTGGTGGTAAGGTAGCGGCGATGAAGACACTAGCTGTGGTGGTGGGGTTGCAGTGCTTTCAGTTGGTGCCATGGTGGATTGGGTGGTTGATTTGTGACCAATGAATAAATTGTGTTCTATAATTTTTTTTATTGGTGATTGTAAAATAATTTGTTATCTATAAATTTTTTGATTTGTGATCGAAAATTAATATGTGACCAATTAATTTGATAAATTGTAACCAAATTGTATATAATTATGACTTTAATATATTTAATTAATAAAATATATATTTAATTAATTATTCATATAAAAAATATAACTAATATCTGAATTTCTGAAGTTTTAAATATTTGTTCTTAGTTTTTGAAAATTGGTCATTGTAGGAAGAAACACTTCAATAATACACCAAGAAACCGGGCTCAGTCTCTAATCAAACACCACAAAACCGAATGAACAATCCAACTACAACCGGCACTACCCAATTGGTTGCTCCAATTGTTGTGGCTGGTTGGTGTTGGTGGCAGCACCGTAGTGGTGCCAACGGCGACGAAGTGGTTTTGTTGGATCTAGTGGTAGTGGTGGTTTTTGTTGGTGGTGATGATAGTGGTGGATCTGGTGATTGAGGTGATTTTTGTTGGATCGACGATGGATCTACCTATGGCAATGGTGTTTTTGTAGTTGAAAATGGTGGATTGTTGGTGATTGAAGTGGTGGTGGTTTTGAAATTGAAATGGTATTTTGGTGGTGGTAAGGTAGCGGCGATGAAGACACTAGCTGTGGTGGTGGGGTTGCATTGCTTTCAGTTGGTGCCATGGTGGATTGGGTGGTTGATTTGTGACCAATGAATAAATTGTGTTCTATAATTTTTTTTATTGGTGATTGTAAAATAATTTGTGATCTATAAATTTTTTGATTTGTGATCGAAAATTAATATGTGACCAATTAATTTGATAAATTGTAACCAAATTGTATATAATTATGACTTTAATATATTTAATTAATAAAATATATATTTAATTAATTATTCATATATAAAATTTAACTAATATCTGATTTTTGAAGTTTTAAACTTTGTTCTTAGTTTTGAAATTGGTCATTGTGAGGAAGAAATACTTCAATAATACACCAAGAAACCGGGCTCAGTCTCTAATCAAACACCACAAAACCGAATGAACAATCCAACTACAACCGGCACTACCCAATTGGTTGCTCCAATTGTTGTGGCTGGTTGGTGTTGGTGGCAGCACCGTAGTGGTGCCAACGGCGACGAAGTGGTTTTGTTGGATCTAGTGGTAGTGGTGGTTTTTGTTGGTGGTGATGATAGTGGTGGATCTGGTGATTGAGGTGATTTTTGTTGGATCGACGATGGATCTACCTATGGCAATGGTGTTTTTGTAGTTGAAAATGGTGGATTGTTGGTGATTGAAGTGGTGGTGGTTTTGAAATTGAAATGGTATTTTGGTGGTGGTAAGGTAGCGGCGATGAAGACACTAGCTGTGGTGGTGGGGTTGCATTGCTTTCAGTTGGTGCCATGGTGGATTGGGTGGTTGATTTGTGACCAATGAATAAATTGTGTTCTATAATTTTTTTTATTGGTGATTGTAAAATAATTTGTTATCTATAAATTTTTTGATTTGTGATCGAAAATTAATATGTGACCAATTAATTTGATAAATTGTAACCAAATTGTATATAATTATGACTTTAATATATTTAATTAATAAAATATATATTTAATTAATTATTCATATATAAAATTTAACTAATATCTGATTTTTGAAGTTTTAAACTTTGTTCTTAGTTTTGAAATTGGTCATTGTGAGGAAGAAATACTTCAATAATACACCAAGAAACCGGGCTCAGTCTCTAATCAAACACCACAAAACCGAATGAACAATCCAACTACAACCGACACTACCCAATTGGTTGCTCCAACTCTTGCACAGCCCACAAAGAGCTAGGGATGGGAAATTACAGCCAAGTGAATTAGCCACAAAGGCTAATTGAAGAAGAGAGAAAACGGGTTCGCTACATAAGGGCACAAAGCCAAGAGGGAAGACGGTTTTCTCAAAAGACCAAGAGGCTGCTCTCTTAATTTCACACACAAGAATAGTAAGGGACGGGTAGTATATAATAGGACAATGTGGGCATTTAGGTTTAACAGTAGATTAGGCCCAATAAGGTAATAGTGGGCTAGCAAACCGTAAGAGCCGTCCTAATTCGGGTTGGGCCATGAGCAACCCTAATTAAATTAGGTTGCTTCAAATGGCCCAAGTGAGTTACGTGGAAAGTTCAGGCAGCTGTGGTGTTGATATATATTCAGTCAATTGGCCGATGCCGACTGATTAAAGTAACGAGACTTTCATCATCGCCCAGGGAGGTCGTTTGACAACAAATTGCCTAACAAACCTCCACCTTGGTGTCAAAGGACCTGCAAAGAAAGAAATTACTAAGCATTAGTAATAATCCAAGAAGGTAAGACCAATAAAATTGGAAATCATTTACCTCCACCGATGTTTAGAAGATCTTTGCAACTTCTAAACTTCACCAACGGTAACACCTTAGTACCCATGTCTGAAGGGTTATATTGTGTGTGTATTTTCTCAAGTCTCACAACTTCTTGAGACACAATATCTCTAATGAAATGTAGTCTAACATCAATGTGCTTGGTGCATTCGTGAAAAACAGGATTCTTACATAAATGTATGGAAGACTGACTATCTGAATATACTACCACATAATCATTTAGAACACACAGTTCATGTAAAAGGCCTCTAAGCCATAAAGCTTCTTTAATAGCTTCAGTGGTAGCAATGTATTCAGATTCTGTAGTGGATAGTGCAACTATGTGTTGTAACTGTGATTTCCAACTAACACAAGAGTTAGACAAAGTAAACACATAAGCAGAAGTGGACTTCCTATTATCCCTATCCCCAGCATAATCAGCATCAACATATCCCTTTAGTTTAACACCATCGTTATTAACACCAAACTTTAGACCTACATTACAAGTATCCTTTAAATACCTTAACAACCATTTTAAGGCTTCCCAGTGCTCCGGACCAGGATTAGACATATACCTACTAAGAGTGCTCACAGCGAAAGCTAAATCAGGTCTAGTGCAAACCATCAAATACATAACAGAACCAATCACATTCGAATATGGAATTCTACTCATGTATTCTACCTCCTTTTCATTACAAGGAGCTTGATCTTTAGATAGAATGAAATGACTAGCTAAAGGTAAAGTAACAGATTTGCACTCATGCATGCCAAATTTCTTTAGCACTTTAGAAATATATGATGATTGATGCAAAAACAAGATAGAATTTGACCTATCTCTTTCAATTTCCATACCTAGAATTCTTTTAGCTTTTCCTAGGTCTTTCATGTCAAATTCACCATTCAAACTTGTTTTTATATCACTTATCCATTTAGATGATGAACCGACTAAGAGCATATCATCCACATAAAGCAATAAGAACACATAGTCATTATTTGCATCATTATGTTGGAAATAAAAGCAATGATCAAACTTACTACGATGAAACCCTATAGATAGTACAAAAGAGTCAAAACGTTTATACCACTGTCTAGGCGATTGTTTTAAGCCATATAAGGATTTTTTCAGAAAACACACATAGTCAGGTTTTAATTTATCTTTAAAACCTCTTGGTTGATTCATAAAGATTTGCTCATCAAGTTCACCATGTAAAAAAGCAGTTTTTACATCAAGTTGTTCAAGTTCCCAGTCAAAATGTGCAACTAATGCAAGCATGACCCTAATAGTAGTGTACTTAACAACTGGTGAAAAAAATCTCATTGTAATCAACTCCCTCCTTCTGAGTGTATCCCTTGGCCACTAATCTAGCCTTAAACCTTAAGGGTTCAGATGCGCTAGTACCCTCATTAACCTTAAAAATTCACTTACAGTCAACAATAGATTTATTCTTAAGTTTTGGTACTAACTCCCAAGTTTGATTCTTCTCTAAAGAACTCATTTCATCTTTCATTGCCTTGAGTCACTTTTCATCGCCTCCTCAAAGGTCTTGGTTCCCTATTAGCTAGCTCCTCATAACTCACATGAGCAAAAGCTAACTCGGATTCATAACCAAATCTCATAGGTGCTCTAGTCTGTCTCCTCTTTCTATCCCTAGCTAAGTTATAGTCTGCTAGAGGGTTCTTTTCTTCAGGGTATTTTTCTACTACAACTTCCTTTCTGTTTTCAACATCAGGTTGTTGTTCTTGAGTCTCCACCTCACTCTGTGTAATAGGGATAGATGTGCTAGGTTTTTCTAACTCCACCTCCAGCTGACCACTCTCTTCACCTTGAATTTCCTCACTCACAGGTTCAGATTCAGCTTTCAAACATGGCATTTCGCTCTCATTGAATGTGACATCTCTACTCACAATGATTTTAACTCCCTTATGGCTCCTATCCCACAACCTATATCCCTTGACACCTTCTGGGTAACCTAGAAAAACACATTTTCTAGCTCTCGGTTCAAGCTTTCCCTCACTCTGATGAGAAAATGCAGTGCAGCCAAAAGTTCTAAGCATGGAGTAATCACTTAGTTTACCAAACCATTTTTCATGCGGAGTGCACCATTCAATGCAGTAGATGGAGTCAAATTAATCAAATAACAAGCAGTCATAACAGCATCGCCCCAAAAGGACTTTGGGACTCCAGAACTTAACATCATGCAACGCATTTTATCAAGTATAGTTCTATTCATCCTTTCTGCTGCCCTATTCTGTTGGGGAGTGTAAGGAACCGTTTTATGCCTTGTTATTCCACTTTCCTTGCACATATTATCAAAATCAATGTTACAAAACTCTAGGCCATTATCAGTTCTCAAAAAATTGATCTTCTTACCAGTTTGATTTTCAACTTGTCTTTTCCAATTATTAAATCTATCGAAAGTGTCGGATTTATCCTTCAAAAGATAAACCCACACTTTCCTAGTGTAGTCATCAATAATAGACAAGAAATACCTATTCCCACCTGGAGTAGGCGTACTGGATGGACCCCACAGGTCCGAATGCACATATTCAAGCATGCCTTTAGTTTTATGAACACTCGAGGAGAAAATAGTTTTGTGATGTTTACCAAGCACACAATGGTCACAAAAAGACAAATCAGACACACAGTCATTTCCAAAAGCACCATTTTCATTAAGAA
>JAGHKM010000051.1:0-36895 GCA_019097785.1 Fraxinus excelsior
TTTGCATAAGTAGACCGTAGACACACACAGAAACACACAGCACGTTCAGCAGAAAGAGAAAAATAATCATCGGCAGGCGGCAGCATATAATTCCAAGAAAGCTGTTAGTTAGAAAATCTTACACTAGAATTTAACTGTTCGAGAAACCCATTTTTTGCCACAGCCCATCTCTGTTTTCCAAAGGAATGCAAATCTATTGTGAAAGAATAGCCCTTTGAGAAAAAAATTCTCAGAAAATGGAGAACTGACAAACAGAGGTGAAAATTTTCTCTTTATTGAAGTTGGGATTCTGAAGTAGTCAAGGGAAGGGAATGTGCTGACATTTACACGCAGGTGGTTGTCTAATGTCTGCACAAAAATGGCTATTTGTAATAATAATGTAATGGAGGAAAATTCCATTTTTGCCTAGTGCTCTGCAACCATGATCTGTCATATTTCTCTGGCTCCTTTTCTTTTCCCTCTGCTGCATTTCCTATTTTCTGCAAAACTGACCCTCGATTTGACTACACTGTTAGGACCTCGACTATTACAACATAGATTTCACCCCCACCCCACCACATGGAAAAAGTTGAAAGACTAACTATAGGTGTGTTTTTGTGCAAAACAAGCTAGTTTTTACATTTTACACAATTTTAACACTAGTGACCAGACTACTAGTACAAAACGTCCTTAACTTTGGGGTTGATCTTGGAAAACGTCCATACTTTTTATTTTTTAGCATTTATGTCCTTACCTTTAAGATTTTGTGCGCTGGACGTCCACGTTCCGTCCAATTTTCTATCCATTAAATACAAAAATGATTTTTTCTACCAATATACAAGGGTAAAATAGTCATCACCCTTTGAAACCCTTCATCTCCTCTCCACATGCGAAGTGCGAACCTTTCACGGCGATTCCAGAAAATTTCAACATACCCTTCCATTTCTTCAACCGTCCCTCCATTCTCCTCTCATTATGTTCGCGTTTGATCTGCCCGTTCAGTGGCCTGAACACTTTCAAAGTTTTTTAAGCGAGTGAAGGTAAGAAACACTACGTATTCGGTGTTTTTTAGTTTTCCAGTTCGTATTTTGGTGCTTTGCATGGTTAAGAGTCTGCGTTGAGTTTTGATTATGTTTATTGTTGTCTCGCAGATCTCCAAGTAACAACATGTTTTTTCCATTGTTTAGAAACCCCGGCCATGATCGACCAAGTTATGGTATACTGTTCATCCTCTAAATTTGTGTGTGAACTCATCTGATTCCATTGTGCATTTCCCCCAATTTTTCTGTCACTATGCATATTTCCATTTGGAGTGCAGTCAGTGGATATTTCACTTTAGCGTGCAATCAGTTTTATCAATTTGTAGTGATCTTTATACATTACCTACATGTAGGAATTATGAATATTTCACTTCAGTTTTTATTTTATTTTATTTTATTTATTTATTTATTTTTATTTTTTTTGTGAATTGGTGGATGAATTGTGTATGAATGCAATAGAATTGATGTGTATTCAATGTTTGAATTGACGTGTCAAAACGGGCAGGAAATGGTTACTTACGGGGGCGTTTTTCGCAATTTTTTTTGAAAGATAGGGACATTATTCGCAAATGTTTCTAAAAGGTAGGGACCTTAGTCGCCAATTATTTTTAAAGGTATGGATGTTTTACGTTAAAATATAACAACGTAAGGATTATTGTCGCCATGTGAACTCAGTTCTCAGAATGAGTGAATAGAACCATTTTTTCACCATTGAGCCAAAAACTGTCATTCGTCGTTGAAATGTAATACGTACTTCACAGCATCCATTTCCACTCCTTCTCAATTTACCCCGTGGCTACATCATTCAGCATAAATTGGAAACGAACATCCGACATCCATCTTTATACCACCCTTTCAATATATGTCTGTATAAATTGAATTGAACATCCGGCATCTATCTTTATAAATTAATTGTACATCCAGCAGTTGTGGAATTTCCCAATATAACGTTAATCTTCACAATATTTTTTCCTTAATTAATGTAATAATTCGAAGTATTTTTCATTTTCATGTTATTGCTAGTTACGTATTGACTAAGTTGAAGGCGGGATGAAGGGTTTCAAAGGGTGATGACTATTTTACCCTTGTATATTGGTAGAAAAATTCGTTTTTGTATTTAATGGACGAAAAATTGGACGGAAGGATGTCCAGCACACAAAATCTTAAAGGTAAGGACATAAATGCCAAAAAATGAAAGGTAGGAACGTTTTTCGAAATGAACCCCAAAAGTAAGGACATTTTGCACTATTTAACCTTTTAAACTTTTAAGCGTCTTGTTTTGTTTATGGATCTTTTTTGGGATTATAAAGTCTTTTGATTTTCCTTATTTTTAAAATATATTTTTTCTATGTCTCTTTTTAATCATATAATCTTCAATAAAAATAAATTCAATTTTTCATTTTATTTTTTAACCACACATTATTCATCATTTCACTATTCAAAAATACATTTTTTTTTGCCAAACAATGTGGCTCGAACAAGGGAAAAACAAACTGAAGGAGTTTAATCAAGCTCATTAATGGAGGTAATGAAAAATATATATAGACTCTCTTTGAGTTATATTAAAATTTTCATTTTTATTTTTCTACTCATTTTTAATTACACATTTTTCAATAAAATAATATTTTCCATCACATCAATAATTTTTCCTTATTTTTCAACCACATATTTTCCATTAATCTACTATTTCAAAATACATTCTTTCAAATAATGTGACTTCAACGCACACATGAATCTTAGGGTGAGTTTGAGCCACATTATTTTGGAAGAATGTATTCTGAAATAGTAGATTGATAGAGAATGTGTGGTTGAAAAAGAAGAAAAAAATTATTGATGTGATGGAAAATATTATTTTATTAAAGAATGTATAATTAAAAATGAGTAGAAGAATGAAAATAAAAGTTTTAATAGGTAACAAACATGGACTTAAATTCGAAGTTAATTCTGAATAACTAGACAGACAAGGTGGGGGACTGTAGTCCGGGTTTCACGGCCCAATGGACCGAAACTGATGGGGACTTGACCTTACCTGCCTCTCCCAGTTTTCAGTGATACGTCACGTCTACTTTTTCCACCCTCTCTCTCTCTCTGTGTCACTCTCACTCACATGTATGTGTTATCAGTTATGTGTATGCGTTAAATACCTGGTTGCCATAAAAAGTACAAAACAGCGTCAAGTGGATGCCAAAAGTTCCATAGCTTAGGACCATCTGACTATTTTATTTTCTAACTTTTCAATTACATTGTTTGACAACATTGAGGTCTGAGGATGCTCGTACAATTCTGTTTCTTAGCCCATCTCCCATCCCACACATGCACGAGGTAATTTTTGCATTATTTTAAATTAAATTAAAAATCATACCCAAACTATTTGACCCCCATTTTGTGGTATAATGTTTTTTGAAATAATAAATTTTCGGAGAACGCGTACTTAAAAAATTAAAGAATTTTTTTTTCAATTTACGCGTAAAATTATTTTATTAAACAATGTAGTTAAAATTTAGTATTGAAAAAAATGAATTTTTGAAAATGGAACCCAAGCAGGAATTAAATACCAAAAGTTAGATTAAATGTAAAATATATGTTTTGCTACCGCATAAATTACTAAATAAATGATTACGTTTAGTTAACAAAAAATATTGAATTCGTTAATAAATTTTAAAAATGTAGTACACTTAATACAAATACCACAATTTTAAATAATCGTGTTTGTTACCTTTTAAAATTTATCAAGTACTTTTATTTTAATTTATTTTTAATTATTATTGATTACATGATTAAAAATTACAAATATAAAGGGAAGAAAAGTTTGTTCAATACCAAAAAGAATGGATTTTGGTGCATATAAATAGTATTGTAAATATACTCGAAAGGTTAAGTAATATCTTTAATGTAATTAAAATGTTGTCCACCCTACATAAAATTCCTACTGGGAGAGAAATAATCTCGATAACGTCGTTTTAATATTTTAAAACTCCATATTTAACCTTGAATGTTTGTATCTTGTATATAATAATTTTAAAATTATTAGAAATATTGAATATAGTTACCGTTTGATTTCGCTACAAAAGTTGATTAGAATTTAAATCAAAATTAACATTTAATTTTAATTACACGATTCATCTTATATCTTTTCAATCATAATACCAGCAACTTTTATCTAAATATACTAAATTATTCTAATTTTTATCTAAATCAAATAGGGGCATCATACGCCATGCTCTGTAACGAAAGGAGTTCAAAAGACTTTCTTAGAAAGGGAAACTGAAAGTTCAATGACGATCCATCCTCCAAGTGGAATTGAAATACTAGCACTTGATTAACCCATATTTTTTTAAAATACATTATTTCAAAACTCATTTTCAATCAAACATTGTTCAATAAAATAATATTTTTCATCATATCGATAATTTTTCCTTACTTTTTAATAGGATTGCACAAAAAAATCGTGAAACCGCAAACCGAACCAAAGTTGTTGGTTTGAAACCGTTGATTTGGGTCCACTTGGACCCATGATTTTTTTTCTCTCAAACCGAACCAAATCGTTTCAAAATTATTTGGTTTAGGTTTCAAATTTTAAAAACCGTAGAAAACCAAATTGAACCGCACATTTTTTTAATAAAAAAAATATTTTTTTTAAATTATAAATTTTATTAAAGTATAGTTTTTAGAATTTAAAGTATACTTTCTTGGATGGTACAAATTTAATTAACATAACTCATACATAACAAACAAGTCAATAAGTCATTGTCATTAGTATTTAGTTGGACCTTCGTAAAAAAAAAAAAAAAAAAAATTGACCCATAATTACAAAATGAATTGAACGTGAAATTGTGAATGTTGCCCAACCATATATGCAATTACGCCTTTGCAAAAACACAAGCAAACTAAAGTTACCAAATCCTAGCTCTCTCCCTCTATCTTGCAGCGCCGATGCACGCCACACAGTGACAACTTGACGCTTGTGACTTGCTGCAGTCGATGTCGTTTCTCCACCACTACCTACCGCTACTGACTATGACTCTGAATGTGAGTCTCTCTTCCTTTTCCTTGTGTATCGAAACAATTTTTTATAATTTGTTTATACAAGAGAAATTAAAAATCGAGATCAAAACCCTTAACTTTCTCTTTCTATAAATGTAATAGAAGACTTATAACTGATTTGAGTAGAGAATTTTGAATGAATTTCTCTTTATGTTTTCTCTTTTTTCCTTAATTTTGAATGAATAGCGGTATTATTTAATATTTTAATTGAGATAAAGATAGTGAATAAAATGTAGATTTGATCATTTAGTTTTGTGTGTGTGTGCACTCTAGTTTAGTAGATGTAGAATGTCGTTTTTTATTGTTGTAATTTAATGTTGAACAACCATATTTTTATGTTGTTTATTTGGTGTTTTTCTCATGTTGTTTGCACTTGAGTGCACAATACAATACTCACATGGTTAGGCTTTGGCTAATCTAAACATTCAACGTCAATTTTGACTCTTTTAGGAGTTCATTGAGTGAAAAAAAATGGTTGAGACCATAATATGCATGAAGAATTGATTGCATAGCAGCAATGAACCTATAGTGCTTCGTCAATATTTGGATGAGACGACAAAGGCTATTATGAATGAGATGGATGATTCTTTGTTTTCAATTTTGGTTTATGAGGCTCGTGATAATTCTATAAGGGAACAAATGACAGTTGTTTTGAAGTTTGTTGACAAAAGTGGGTAAGTGATGATGTTTTTTGGGCATTTCCCATGTCACTGATACTTGTGCCCAAACACCGAAGGATGCAATTGATGCAATTTTTTTCTACACATGGGTTAATCATATCTAGCTTGAGAGGTCAATGTTAGGATGGATCAAGCAATATGTCAGGTGAGTTCAATGGCTTGAAAGCTTTAATTTTAAGAGAAAACCCCTATGCTATGTATGTTTATTGCTTTGCTCACCAACTTTAGTTGTTAGTTGTTTTTGTGGTGCGTAGGAATGATATGCTTGGTGATTTATTTAACATGCTTGCTATTATTGTGAATTTGGTTTGTGCATCATGTAAGCATGTAGATGCTCTTCGAGCAAGTTATCGTTCTGATATTCTGTGGAAGCTTAATATTGGGGAACTTTATGGTGGAAGTGGTAAGTTTTAAGAAATGAGTTTGGCATGCCCAAGTAATACTAGATGCGACTCACATCTATTGACAATCACTCATGTTATTAATATGTTTAATGCTAACATAGATGTTCTTGACGATATATGAGAAGATGACATAAATTCAGATCAGAGATCAATGGCCACAAGATAGATGAACACTATACAAGATTTTAAGTTTGTGTTCAGTCTCTACTTTATCTTTGAAATTTTTGCAATTACAGAGGACATTTCACAAGCCTTACAGAAAAAAATCAAGACATTCAGAATGCTATAAGGTTATTAAATTTGTGTAAGTATACATTGCAGAACATGCCATATAATAGTTGGGATAATTTTTTGAATAGAGTTATTGAGTTTTGTGTTGGTAAACATATTTTAGTGCCCAATATGGAGGATATTGTAGTATTGAGAGATCAACCTAGGAGTGCAGCTCAGCAAGAGATTTATTATCATCGCTTTTATGTTAATTTGTAATATCATGTGATAGACTAAATCTTGCAAGAGTTGAATGATCGTTTTTCAGAGACAATTATCAAACTCCTTATAGAGCAAAGTTGCTACGTCTTGCTTAATTATGTCATTTTGGATTTCAATAATGAGAAGCTTTTATTACTTAAGGCTCAACTCGACAAATTTCTTATACTTGTGAGAATGGACGAAACTTTCTTTATCCTTAATAGCATATTTTTGTAGCTCAGAAGTTGTTTGAAATAATAAGTTGCTATTTTTCATTGGTTTATAGGTTGATCACCTTGATTTTGATATTACTAGTAGAAATTTCAAGTGTTGAAAGGGTATTCTCTACTATGAATCTAATCAAGAGTGACTTGCGCAACAAAATGAGAGATGACTGTTGAATGCCAATTTGGTTGTTGAAATAACAAGATTTGAACCAAACTACATCATGAGAGGGGTGAATAAGTGATTATGCGGAATAAAAATCTTAATAATTAATTATGTCTAGATGGTTAATCAAACAATTCAATTTTTCCTATGTTGAAATACCGCAATTATGAAAGCAATAAATAAACACAAGAAATGATCATGGAGAAACCCCAACTGGGTAAAAACTTCAGGTACTTTACCAGTCAACAATCCACTATAAACGAATTAGAACTTATAGTCTGCCAGACTCGACTATCACTAGTACTTTCTGACCTCGTGACTGTAATTCACTCATCTCTCTCGAATTTCATGCTTCTGCACCAACTCTCAGTTGTAGTTTTCAAAGCCCTTTTGGATTATGCGATCCTGCAATAACTCCTAATTTTATGAATTCGTTTATCTCTTGTGGATCAACGAAGAACTCCACGTTCTTCAACAACTGGAACTCCAATTACCTTCCATTGATCTTTAGAACTCTGACATATTGGATTGTGGATTTGATGTTTTCACCCCAAGAACCAATCAAAGAACAAAGGTTGAAAGCTAATTTATGAAGAGAATATGAAGAATATATGTTTGCACAATGATCAACCTTGGAATTTACGTTCAAAGGCGTTTAGTATTTATAGTTTAGGTTTTGGGGTTGAATGGGCAGGACAAAAAGCCTTAAAAACGCGAATTAAAGTTTTTCGGATAGCTCTGTCACTAGAGCAAAAGTTGGGCGATAGGCGAGCGACAATGTGTCGCTCGAACGAAGTCCTTGTGACAGGTGGGCGACGTAGTTTTTGTTTCCGACACTCGAGCCAAGTCTTGGCGACAATTTAGCGAAATTTCGTTGCCATTTTTCCTTCTTTTCCATTCTTGAACCATATACCTAATATAATACAAATTTTACTATTTGCAACTTACTCCTTGACTTATACAATATATTAATTTTAGTCCATTTTGTTCACAAACTTGCTAATTACATTAAATACCTAACATTTGTTTACATGGAGAAAGTTGTTTTTTAAAAAATTGAGATTGAGGTAATATATGGATGACAACGGGATGGGTATGGGATGGATATAAGTCAGGTTGATCATTCTCACCCTCATCTCGTCGAGTATTTTTGTTACATTGTAACATCCACATACCCGGTTAAAGTGAGACGGGGCGGGTTCGGGGTGGGATATCACCCCATTTATTTTTTCTTTTTATTTAATTTATTTTTGCTTTTATTTTTTATGTCCTTAATTAGTAAATATTATTATTTTTTTACCAACTTATTAAAAACAACTTTTGTTCTCTTTAAAAATGATGATAAATCTAATATTTTTGTTTGATAAAAAAAATTTAATTTGAAATTAAATTTACGGTATAAGGAATATGTTTCCCATACTCGTCTCATCATCTCCCCATTTGAGGTGAGGCTCCACGGGTATTGGGTTGAACGAATTTTTTGGCCATCCATAAAGCAATATTACAACGTTTTCAAAATATGAGATCCCGTATAATGCACTTGTCTAAGTTTACAGTTACAAAGTTAGGTTGTATTGTGTATTTTTCTCAATATTTTGAGTTGTATTGAATTATATTTTCATATGTATATAATTTTTACGTTTTAGTGCATTTACATATATATTGAATAATTTTTAATATTATTTACTTAAATATTAATAAACGATATTGTTATTACGATCATTGATTGTCGACGGTCAATGATCAACGATCAAGATCCAACCTAATTGAACTCCGATCCTGAATTCGCCGTTGGGTTAACCATAGCTTTTAATTGTTGGTAGCTCATTTTCTTTCTTATAATTTGGATATTTTCAACAATTATTATTCTTTCCTTTTGTGCTTAACAGTAGTGAAAAATTCCTAATACAGAATTCCTTAAGAATAATGCTATTGCACGTTTGGACTGGTAATAGATAATTTTGGACTTAAAACTCATTCTCCTGCATCACAAGTTTCTTGACAAGTTTAGAATTTTTATGGGAATATTAATAAAATTATCCACAACATCCTTACATATTTATTTGCAACGCACGTGATAAATACTAGTGAAGATATATGATGCAATTATTATTAAATTCAAGGGAATCTATTTATTTCAATAAGAATAAGCTAGCAAAGAAAAATCATGAATTTTATCATGCATTCACACTGTGATTGTTAGGGATAATTACAAGTTAGACCCAGTCTCTGAGCCCATTTTGAGCCCTTATAGATGGGAACATAAGTATGTATTACGTAAGAGGCCCAAGACTACAAATTCTATGGGACCATAATTTCATGGGTTTCAATTTTGGATAAACTTCATATATAAGAGATTAAGTATAATCCATTTTAAAATTAAGATACAAGATTTAAATCTTAAAAAAACGACACTTGTGTTGTTACTAAGATGAGAACGTATATTATAATGGTACAACTGTCGTTATGTTTGTAAATATAAGTCCATGAGAACAACATTTGTGTCGTTATTGAGTCATGAAAAGATCTACAAGAACGACACAATTGATATTATAACAATACACAAACTTGGTCATGAGAATGACGCAAGTGTCGTTATTGTGTAGAAAATGACACTTGTGTCGTTCTGTCTATAAATTCAAGTATAAGAAGTCATGAACCATACAAGCCTCGATGATCGATAAGTCGAACTTATTAAAGTTGCAAGATAGAGATGTCGTTTATAACGTTCGAGATATATGTTCATTACTTACATTTTCTAAGAAATATAGATCTTAACTTGTGATTTCATCACTAGTTATCATATAATCTATGTCGATTTTACTGTCATTTGTATATAATCAACATTTCTAACTTTCTTAAGTTAGGAGGCTTAATGTTTGAGTTCGTTACGCTGGAAAAGAAACCAATTATTGGAAAAATCAATAAAAACCGCACAAATATCGATAAACGACACTTGTGCCGTTCTGTCTATAAATACTAGTATAAGTAGCCCAACCCGTCCGAGCTCCAATAAACGATAAGCTGAACTCATTAAAGTTGCAGAATAGACATGCCATTTACAACATTCGAGAGATATGCTCATTACTTATATTTTCTAACAAATGTAAATGTTTTGTGATTTCACCACTGGATATCATATAATCTATGTCAATTCTATCGTTATTTGTCACATAATCAACATTTCAGACTTTCTTAAGTTATAGGGTCCAATGCTTGAGTTTGTTGCATTGGAAAAGAAGCAAAATATTGGAGAAATCAACAAAACGGCACAAGTGCCGTTAAATGACACTTGTACTGTTCTATCTATAAACATGAGTACAACCAGCCATGACCCGTTTAAGCCTTGATAATCGATAATCTAAACTCATTAAAGTTGTAGGATGGACATGCTGTTTATGACATTCGAGAAATATGCTCATTACTTATATTTTCTAACGAATGTAGATCATGACTTGTGATTTCACCACTGGATATCATATAATTTATGTCAATTCTACCGTTATTTGTTACATAATCAACATTTTTGACTTTCCTAAGTTATGGGGTCTAATGCTTAAGTTCGTTGCATTGGAAAGAAGCAAAATATTGGAGAAATAAAAAAAAGGGCACGAGTATTGTTAAACGATACTTGTGTCGTTCTATCTATAAACACGAGTATAAGCAAACACGACCAATCCAAACCCCGATAATCGATAAGTTGAACTCATTAAAGTTGCAAAATGGACATGTCGTTTACAACATTCGAGAGACATGCTCGCTACTTATATTTTTTAACGAATGTAGATCATGACTTGTGATTTCATTACTGGATATCATATAATCTTTATCGATTTTACCATTATTTGTCACATAATCAACATTACTGACTTTCTTGAGTTAGGAAGTCCAATGATTGTGTTCGTTGCGCTGAAAAAGAAGTAAAATATTGAAGAAATCAAGAGAATTGCACAAGTGTCGTTTATGTCTATAAACACGAGTATAAGCAGCCGCTACCCGATAATCGATAAGCTAAGCTGATTTAAGTTGCAGGATGGACACGTCGTTTACAAAATTCGAGAGACATGCTTATTACTTAATCAACATGAAAAAAAGAACCGCACAAATGTCGTTACTATTTTGAAAACTGCACAAATGTCTTTTATGTTTATTAACACGATATGAATAATTTGATGTGATGTATATTTTGAAATTAATTTTTTATTAAATCAATAATATTTAATTTTTGAACATCATTTCTATATTTTCTAAGTTAAATACTCAAAACGACACCAATAATGTTTTATTGTAACAAAAATTAATCCTTCCAGACATTATAAATAGTTTACATTAACAATGAACCTTTCTATTTCATCTCTCACTTGCATCAAATTAGGGATAAGAGCTTTCACCTTGAAGCAATTTGATTCGTTGTACCTATCATACATCTTCTCATCCAAAGGTAGGATAAACACAATTTTCAGCATTAACACGTTTATCAACGAAATGCTAGTTGGAACATAAAGAATATTCACATTTTTTTCACTATTCCTTACATAACTTCATGTCTATCTCTCTTCTTCAGACTATTTAAACTCAACAAAATAGCATACATGTACCATATCATTTCTACAGAATCCATAACTGCAAATAAAAAAAAATTAAACAGTTTGCTCAAATATATATCAAAGTAATATGAAAATAATTATCATATTTAAATTATCAAAGTAACCACATTGTATTATCAATAACGGACAAACTATAACAGATAATGGTTGTACTGTCATTTTATATGAAAGATAACGACCGTAGTGTCATTCTACACTACAAATAACGGCTGGAGTGTCGTTCTATACTACAAATCATCCCATAGTTGCGGACATCATAGAAATACACCAAATGCGAAAATAAAATCAACTAAAATATCATTTCATACTATATTCAACAATAAAAGTACCAATGTATATGAGATTTCTAAAAGTACCTTTTTTTTCTTCAAATATAGAAACCAAAATTCTTGTTCAATGTAGATAATATAGAAATCAAAATTCTTGTTCAAATGCTCAAAGTGTTGGAGAATATATGTGAAGAATATAATGAATAATAAGATTTTTGGGTAGCAAGCCCGGGGAGAGTACGTTGATGCAATTTGGAGATGAATTGAAGAATTTGATTGGATTGACTGTGGTGTTTTAAGTCTTTTTCATGGTGAGACCGTTTTAGACATTTGATATTATTTGTTTACTATATTTTGTAATTGAAGGCCATTTTACCAACAAACATTAGAATAAGGTTATTTAACCAAATACAATGTTCGATTGGGTTATTTAACAAACACTCTCTTAAAGAATTAGGGTTTAAAATTGGGTGTGGGTGTGGGTGTGGGTGTGGGTGTGGGTGTGGGTGTGGGTGTGGGTGTGGTTTTTAGATATATTTAATTTTATAATATTGTTAATATTAAAGAATAGTAATATTAAAAAGAATAGAATTATGAAATAACTAATTATAATCTGAATTTTGAGATATGAAACTTAAATTATGATTTATGAAAAATAAGTTTTTTAAAACATGTCCAAGTGTAATTTCCACTTCAATTTTTTCAACCATTTGTAAGGTACACATGAAAGCCAAAATAAAACCAATTTTTGAAAGCAATATGTATATTATAATGATAAAAATTGTCCCATACAACTTGGAGACAAAGATAGGCATACAACAGATCCAGGGTGGAACATAGCAAACGTTATTAGATTGTGAGTCACTTTCTCTCCACCTCTTAGAACAAAGCGACAAGAGTAACAATTTATATCTTTCCTTAGGGGAGGGAGAGAAGGAGTTATCAATCTTTGAGCTATTGACGTCAGTTGTTAAAACTACAATACTTAATTAATTGGGATGAGATTAATCAGTAAGTTGCCTCATTCGAAAGAGCTGTAATATCATAAAGAACTAATGCATCTGTTGCTGAATTAAAATCAGATTGTAGGATTGAATAACCAGTAAAGATTCTCATATTGTGAATGTTTACACAATTACATAAAATAAACTAATTACGAAAATATTGGGAAATGCTTTCACTTAGAAAATATTGTTTAAAAAGTGTAATATGGTATGTTACATGTTTGTCACTTCATTTCAACCTTAGACACCCCATACCTATTGTTCATGAAAATATGTCGAATTAAAATCAACGCAAGTGTACATTTCATTTCAAGTAATAAAATGAATTTTGAATCCAAGTATCGTCACACAGAGATTGATTAGTTCAATTTTAATATTCCTGACCTTAACAAAACAAGAATAATATGATGTGTTTATAACTGAATTATATCTAATTTAACCTACTTATGCAATTATGAATGGATTAACTAAATTAAATGCAAATTATGTTGAAAGCAAGTTAATGCGCTTAATGAATGACAAACGCGCTAGGATTATGAATTATCATGCAATAGTTAATTTTAACCTTAGTTTTACACATTGACAATGCGCTTAAATTTGATGAATCAATGTTTCTAGTTTATTTAACAATCTATTTCGAGTAATGTTAAACCTATATTTATATAGGGGTGTCCAAAAGTCCCGAATCGAACCGAATTGAGCAGTTCTTCATAAGTTAAATACTCGAACGAGTACTTGAATTGAGAACCGATGAGTTTAGATCGGGTCTCGGGTCTAGACCAAGAACTGAACTAAATTATTTTTATTATTGAATTAATTAAATTATTTTATTTTTGGTATAAATGAGATCATTTCATAATTTTAATTTTAAAACTCAAATCATTTTAAAACTCATTAGCCCATGAATTATTGATATTTCATTTTCTTTATGCAGACAGGCTGCTTGAAACAAATGAATTATTGATATGGATCACCGACATTTTAATATTAATATCTACTTTTTGGTATTTGTATGCATTGAATTAATGTTATTTGACAGCTAGTTATTTATATATTTTTGAATTGGATTACGTTAATTTGTAAAAGTTACGAATGAAATGTCATTAGTTATATTTATGTAGTGTTGTTGTAAAAAATTTAATTATGGTACGGAATCGAATGAAACCGAACCGAGCCAAACCCGAACAATTCCATAATTATATTTGGACCCGACGGTTCCATTTATTAAATACCCGAAAATTTTGGAACCAAACGGAACCGACCCACGGACAAGCCTACATTTATATATGATCCAACTATATTTCTATGATGGGTGCAAACATATAAAAGTGTATGAATTTTTATGAACACTTAAAGATTCACATAAGGTATAGCGGTATATTTTTATTCCCTATCGGACCCTATGACAATTTATATATGTCGAACCTATTTTTCTTCTTTCAAATGCATAAAATAAGCTACCAGAGAGAAAAGAAAATCATATAAATTATTCAATATCCAAAAATATGTTTTTAATGTCAAACATATAAAACTTATATTACATGGCTCAACGCTCTCCTAATACATAGAAAACTAGCCTAGCATGTTATAAAGAAGAAAACACAAAGAGTATTGAAGAATCGACATCACCCAATATAATTTTTGAATTTATTCTCATGTTCTTGGCTTCGATCTTCGTGTTCTTGGCTTGCTCTTTAAATTTTGTTATGATGTATCTCCCTCACTTTTGGACGACCCTAGAAGTTTAAAAGACTCCCCAAGATTCGTTTCCATAAAAATTGTATTCAAATTAGAAAATCAGAAAATCTCCCTAATTTGGTGTGGGCGGCCGCCCAGGCTTAAAATTTAGCTCCCATTAATTCGGTTGAGGGTCGAGCGACCGCCCAATAAATATAACTAGGCGATTGCCCAGTTATAAAACTTTCGCAAATTTTATTTTCAATCATTTTCTTCATTCTTTTTTCCATCTTGGTCCTCCACATCAAATTACTTCAATTGTAGTGCTTCAACTTTTACTCAAATGCATATTAGTCCCCAAAATTTCATCAATTGGCCAATTGATCATTCTTTCTTTTCCAATTACTTAGAAACAAGTCCAAAATTGAAATAAGATAAAATTAACCTAAGTTAAGTAAAATTCAATACTAAAACGACACAAAAAATTAGTAATATGACCTCAATAAGTGCACAAAAATGCACTTATCACCTATTGGCTCGTCACCATCGTCACCACTCCATTTGCTCATAGTTAAAAGAGTAATGTTAGACGTACAGAAGATTCTTGTAGAAAGCTACCAGAAGGACTTAAAATGTCTATATTGTCCTTAATGAAATAAATTGCAGAATAGGTCATATAACTTTAGTTATTAGGTCATTCAGGGTTATATCTTACAATCCTTTCATTTGGATCGTAGGCTCTTAGAGCTGATTCTAGTAATCTTAGTTCTATATCTACTTCTCGACGAATTAAGTATTGTTGTTGTTCGTATTGGTGATATCTCATTGTTGTTTTTATTTTATTTCTTCTTTTTTTATTTCCTTCTCTTCTTAGCTCTTCAAGAAGTATTCCGACTTCTCTGGATCTTAGTTTACTGGTATTTTCTTGAATTTTTTCAAATCTTTCAATATTTTCGTGGTTCATTAAACTAATCAATGCTACTATTTATACAATATCTTAATTCTTTATAAACTTTGTTAATTCTATGAGTTTTAGGACTTCTCAATAATTTTTATATTTTTAAGGACTTGATTGGAGTTTTCTATATTCTGATAGTGGCTCTAGATGCAAAATTCTATATAAATGGTATTTTTGGAAATAAAATTTTTCTGTAAGGATTCTATAATGAATAGTTCTATACAGAGAATTTTTCTAGTTAAAAAGTGTCAAAACTCATTTCGTCGTTTCACTAGACCTCCTCCGTAGTATACCAAACAATATTTTTAAAAATAAAATTGCTGTATTTGAAATTATGAAAATATAGGGTATTAGGCGTAATTTTCCCTTTCATTTATGAGGCTTCAACCCAATTGCCACAAAACTAAACCTCCGACTGTCATGGGGTGGCTCATTACTTTAATTGAGGGAAACAATTCACTAATTCAATACTTTTACTTTTTTCTATTATCAAAATATTGTTTCTAATTCTTTTTATATTTTACCCTAACCCAATTGCCACAAAACTAAACCTCCGACTGTCATGGGGTGGCTCATTACTTTAATTGAGGGAAACAATTCACTAATTCAATACTTTTACTTTTTTCTATTATCATAATTATGACAGTACGATTTATTTAATAAATATAGATGGTCCAGCAGGTGGCATAAAATTTGTGAGCATCATGCTTAATTGGCATTTTGTTGTATTAATTAGGTTGGACGCATTGAAGTTGAAGGACCACTTGTGGAAAGGGCGTGTTGGAATTTCTCGATTGTCCACACCCCCAACCACTACTTATATTAAGGGTGTGTTTGAGCCACATTATTTCGGAAAAATATATTTTGAAATAGTAGATTGATGGAGATGTGTGGTTGAAAAAGAAAGAAAAGTTATTGATGTGATTGAAAATATTATTTTATTAAAGAATGTGTGGTTGAAATGAATAGAAGAATGAAAATGAAAATTTTAATGTGTACCAAATAGGACTAAGTTATCTTTCTTTTAAAACAATTAAAATATTGTATTAATATTAATTAAAATTAATTCGTCTCTTCCAAATTGATAGCCTTGTCGCTACAACAAATATTGGTAACTACTTTTTATTCAACTTACTTCATTGTCGATGAATATACACAAACACAACTGTACAAAAAATTCATTTGGCGGCACCAACTTTTAAAGTTAGCAAGAAAATGACACAATTATAGTGATTGGTGATATAATGGTACCGCAAAACAGTTGTGCTTACAAAATAAATGCAATTATGCCAAAACTATTTCAAATGACAACGCCATAGTTTTATCTTGAATTTAGCCTTAAAAGTGAATGCTATTAATAACGAAGCAATATCGCCCCACAGAGCATAGCTCAGTGGTGCAAATGATAAGAGTAAGGTAGTCTCAACTGAGCTGTCGACGTAGTGTGAATGTTCGATTCATGCCTTTAACAAGGTTTGAAATTTGACTCTTTGTGGGCACTAATATGACAACTCTTGTAACCTGATCTGCTGAGACGCATCTCACGATTTACCTCCTCCACAATGTCCTAGGGGCGGGGCGGGGCGGGGCGGGGACCCTCAAGATTGGGGTTCAATCTTTTTAATAACGAATCAACATCAATTAATTGAACTCAGGAAAAGTAAAAAATAAAAAAAGGGTAAGTTTCACTCACAATCACCGAACTTTAAAAATAACACAATCTACACGTGTTCTGTCAAGTTAGTAAAGTAAATTTCTTTTAACATTACTTGCAATTAGATCGCTAGGTTTTTATTCAAGGCAATTACACCGCTGAATTTTACTTTCAAATGCCTAAAAAGACATTTTGCCATTTAATGTTTTTATTAGACCAATAAATAAATAAAATAATGCATACTAAATAACTAAAACAATAAATACTATAATTAATCAATTAATTGGGACGAGGTGAATCGGTAATTTACTTCGTTTGAAAAAAGCTGTAATATGATAAAGAATAATGCATATGCTGCTGAACTAAAATCAGATTGTAGGCTTTGAATAATCAGTGAAGCGTCCCATTCAACATGAGAGAGGAAAAGATGATTATATTCTGCAAGATAAAGCTTCACTTATTTGTGAATATAAATACACAGGTACATTAATAAAATAAACTAATTATAAAAGTATTGTGAAATGTTTTTCACCTAAAAAATTCTATTTAAAAAGTGTAACACAATATGTTACATGTTTGTCACTTAGTTTACACTCCATTTCTATTGGCCCATCGCCATCGCACCCACTCCACGTGTGACATACTGTTTAAGTACCTTGTCCCCAGCCCCCGTTTGAATAGCAGAACTCTTGTATTACACTCATCAGCCATCACTTGTCTACCATGATCAACCCATTTCTCACCAACCCCAGACCCTAGCAACATTACTCGCTACCACCATTACTACAACCCTTGACAATCGACCTTCGCTAAATCGCAACTTCTATTCACATCGGTCACAATTCAAAATAGGCTACCTTCAATTGCAACCCACCACTCTAGCCATCGACATCTATTGGCACCGTCAGGCTCAAATCGAGTCGCAAATCATCAGCACTATTACCATCTATTTTCCCACTGATTGTCCATTAACCATCCCCACCACTCCATTTGCTCATAGTTAAAAGTGTCAAAAACCATTTGGTTGTTTCACTAGGCCTCTTCCTCCATAGTATAAGAAACAATATTTTTAAAAATAAAAACAATGATTGATGTATTTGAAATTATGAAAATATAGTGGTTTTAGACGTAATTTCCCCTTTTATTTATGAGGCTTCAACCCAATTGCCACGGAACTAAACCTCCCACTGTCATGGGGAGGCTTTAAGTGATGGAAACAATTAGGGTCCGTTTGATTGCAAATGTGGAAAATGGGTGGAAAGAAAATGAATTATAGGGAATTGAATTGTGTATAAGGGCCTGTTTGATTGACGATATTTTTTCTGGATTTTCCTACTTCCACTTTTTGACTGTTTGATATGCTAAATTTTCCACGGAAAATGTTTTCTTCCATTTTTCTAGATACAATCCTTTGATGCATAAATGGTGGAAATTTTTATTTTTTATTTTTTTAGCAATGACAATCAATTCTATCAACCATTGTAAAAAGAATTTTCATTTTTGTTGACAATTTCTATGCAAAACAAAGTCAAACGAATATGGTAATTTTTTCTAATTGTTTAAATTTTTTTTTTACTTTTTGGTAATTGGAACAAATTTTAAACTCAATAGTAGAAAATATTATCACTTTAATGGACAATTTTCATAAAAAAAGAAGTCATAAGGATTTCAAACTTTCAACATTTTCCATGGAAAATTATACCAATCAAACACACTTAATTACAATTCCCCGTAAAACAAGTTCTAGGTAAATATTTTCCCTGAAATTCGTTTTCTTTCCACCCTATTTTCCATGGTGCAATCAAACGGACCCTAAATTGTTTTACTGAGAATTGTAAGTAATTGTATTTGATTGATATAATTTTTCACCTGAAAAATGTTGAAAATTTGGTGTTCGTTTGACTTTATTTTTTTTATTTTTGTGAAAATTGTCCATGAAAGTGATAATTTTTCTACCATAGGTCTAGAATTTGTTTCAATTGCCAAAATTTTTTTTTTATATAAAAATTATCATACTAATACCATTCGTTCGGCTTTGTTTTGCATGGAAATTGTCCATTAAAGAAAAAAATTTTATTATTGATAGAATTTTTTCCAATTACAAAAATAAATAAATCAAGAAAGTGGCATGTGAAAGCCAAAACCAAGAAAACAAGTTGCCTAGAAAAAAAGGGTATCGAACATGCAAAAAGTGGAAGTTAGAATTCATTTTCCATTTTTCATGAAAAAAAAATGGTGAATCAAACATACTTTTAGTTAATTCAATACTTTTATACCTTTTTCTATTATCAAAATAGTGTTTCTAATTCTTTTTATATTTTATATAATTATATTATAATAAATCTTGTAGCACGATATGTTGTACTCTGTAAACTTATATTACACAATGTAATAAACTCCTATTTGGTGGCCATTTTTTAAATATTGTTTTGAATAGTAAATTTCAGGAAAATGTATGATTAAAAGATATAGAAAAATTTTGGATTTACTTACAAAATATTTTGTTGCGTGAATCTATGATTAAAAACGAGTATTTAAAAAAAAAAAAAAGAGTTAAAACTTAAAATGAAAGATAAACATGGGCTACATAGAATTAGCCCATATTTTCCCCTTCCACCACTTCAATTTCATGAAAATTTAAATTATTGAACATCATCTATAATTATGACAGTATTTATTATTTAATAAATATAGATGGTCCGGCAGGTGGCATAAAAGTTGTCAACGCTGGACCACTTGCGGAAAGGGTGTTTTGGAATTTCTCGATCGTACACATATTAAATTTTATGAGCAGTGATATTTAACATCAATAATGTGTAACGCTAGTTTAGGTGATAACGCTAATGACAAATTTAATTAAATAATTTACATAATTTCACTTTTAATTCAATTTATCATATAATGTCATGTAAACTGGTACTGTAACACCATTTTTGCAAGCTAGTATAATAAAATAAATATTATTTCGAAATTATCAAAAATATGTTATTTTTTTCAAAATATAGACAAAAATCACTTGCGGAACTTGGTTGAAATTAATTTTTATCATGTCCATTTCTAATATAAACACAATGAGACAAAACGAAGTATGTATATAATAGTAGCGTGTTTGACATAATAAAAAATAATATGTTGTGCTACACATAATAAGTTTACATACATATGATGTGAGATATGTTTGTGTCAGAATTTCTTCAATTAAATAAATAATAAATATTTTACCACTCTCTTTTTTACGACTTATTTGTATGTAAACTATTATGTAACTGGCCCATATACAAATAGTATTGTTCAAAAATAATTGTGACCAAGTTTAATAAGTAGATTTTTCACTATATATAATTTATTTTTAAAAATAACATTTTTTTGTCAAATATTTTTGGTATAGTTATAAATATATTAACGATTAGAATCTAGTTCTATTAAAGAGGAACTGCATAGTGGAAAATTTTAAAATTATCTAGCTGTAGAAATTATTAAATAAAAGAAATATAATAATAACCTATTTCCATTTCTTCTTTTGTTTAATTAATCCATATGACCATACAATAGGTGCATGCATTCCTTTGCCTAAACTCACTTACTCAATGATCATTATTTTTTCCAATTGCAAATCATTTTTAAATCACATAATATGAAAAGTTTTCAAGAAAACAAACAAGATTGTTACTTTTTAATAAATGATGAGTTAGAATATTTTTACCAGATTTGAATTCAATAAAATTGTATAAAACTTGACTACTATCTAAAAATGTAGCATTTTGAATATGGTGTGTTTGAATCACATTATTTAAAAAAAAAAAAGATTTTGGAATAGTAAATTGATTGAGAATGTATGTTTGAAAGAGAAGGAAAAGTTATTGATGTGATATAAAATATTATTTTATCGAAAAATGAATAGAAGAATGAAAATGAATATTTTAATATGTACCAAAGAGATGCTGAATTCACAACAATACAAAGCCTACAACTAAGTAAAATTACTTTCAACTTCAATTAATTAACTGAGTTAATCTTGATTAAGAAAGTAATATACCCCACTTAAATTGTCTTCATAGTGTAGACAATTTGGAAAAGCAAGTCAATCTTCTGTACTTGTAAAAAGGTCCAAAAAGTGGTTTCTTTTTACATGAGTATGATCCTGCAGAACAAGAAAACTAGCTACTTCTATAATTTCTCTTATAATTTTCTTTACTCAACTGAAAAGTCACAACCTGTTCATTGTCAAGCTTGCTGTTTTATGGGCATGGTGGGTGGCTGAGAAGAAATTTTGAGACAGACTTATCAAGAAAACTAAGAGGATTTTACTTTAGATCTGGGGTCACGAGAGTTGTGAGGGTGGTATTGTGGTTCATTTCATATAGACACTTAAAGTAACTTGTTTGCCCTTGTTCTTTTTGCTCGCATACTAAAAAAAAACAGAAGAAGAAGAAGAAGGAATCTGAGGTTTTCTTTGAATTTTAGCCTTGTTTTCTTGGGCTGTAAGAGTATTTGAGTTTTTGGAGGGTTACTTGATACTGTAATGGGGATTTGCTTGAGCAACCAAATCAAGGCTGAGAGCCCGGTTCATACTGGTAAAGTTATTTTTTGAATAATGTCTTGCTCCATGTTCTTTTTTCAGTTTTTCGAATATGGGCAAGCTTCAACTTCTTTTAGGGTCCGTTTGGCTGGACTTTTGAAAATGCTTGCTCTTGATCTTGTATGGATAATTTTCTGGAAGGCCTTTGTCGGGAGCGGAAGGTGGTTTAAGTAGTTTCCTCACGAAGTTTTTCTACAAGAAGCAGAGAAGTAGAAGTCCCGTCAGTCGGGCCGTTAATCAATATGAGCCTGTTTGTCTTTAGTTGTTTACATGATTTCTTGTTCATTTATCTTGTTAATTAGGTCATGTATCCCCTCCACCATATGTTTCTGCTCTGTGCTATAATTGCTAAGTTTTGAATATAGATGGAATATGTGAGCTGCAAATGAAATTTGCTGAGTTAAGGGTAATTTGTCTTAATTTCCCACTGAACCTGCCAAGAAAGAACAATAAGATAGGGTCAATTTTCATCTACTGGTTTATCCACATGCTTTGTGCTTGAAGTATTACTTTTAAGAATTTGGCAATGGAAAGTGATGATTTTGAATTTGTGATATGTAATTCTATTATAATAATTTTTTTTTTTGACCAAACTGGATAATATATGTAGGTGTTATTTCTTGTAAAACTGTCGGTGGAAATGGGACAGAATTAAGTAATTCAAGCAGCAAGGCCTCATCTGCTTCTATACCCTCGACTCCTAGGCGGGAGGGTGAGGGTGAGATCTTGCACTCCTCCAACTTGAAAAGCTTCACATTCAGTGATCTTAAAGCAGCCACAAGAAACTTTCGACCGGACAGTGTATTAGGGGAAGGGGGTTTTGGTTCTGTTTACAAAGGATGGGTTGACGAACACTCACTTGCAGCATCAAAGCCTGGGGTTGGGATGGTGATAGCTGTTAAGAGGCTAAACCAAGAAGGGTGGCAGGGTCACAGGGAATGGTTGGTATGTACAATTTTCACCTTAAACTTCTCAACTTTATCAAGAAGTAAGTCAATTTTGTAATTAAAAATCCTATTCACAGTTGAAAATATGTCATGGCATAATCAAGACTCCAATGTACTTGAAAATTTGTTTAGCAAATTTGTCACTTAATTTTGTTAAGCATGGAGATTTTGTTAAGCATATCTGTCAAATAATTGTGAGTGATATGCATTTGCTTGAAGTAGCATTAGACAATTAATGCCTGCATTTAAAATATAGTGCAAACAGATAGCTGTGATGGCAATAACATGAATCAGCAGTTGTAGACTATGATAATTTCCTTTTCAATTGATAAGCTTTACTTTTGAATTTTCAGGCAGAAATTAACTATCTTGGGCAGCTTCGGCATCCTAATCTTGTGAAATTAATTGGTTACTGCTTAGAGGATGACCACAGAGTTTTGGTTTATGAGTTCATGCCCAAGGGTAGCATGGAGAATCATCTATTCAGGAGTGAGTTCAGTGTACCCCCTTATGCGTACCACAGTGTCATAACTTAGTGAATATTGCTGAATGTCGAATTCTAGTTGACACGATGGTTTTATATTGAACTAGGAGGTTCTTACTTCTAGCCACTTTCTTGGAGCCTGCGAATGAATATTGCTCTTGGTGCTGCACAAGGACTTGCCTTTCTTCACAGTGCTGAGACTAAAGTAATATATCGAGACTTCAAAACTTCTAATATCTTGCTTGATTCGGTAAGTATAATCTTGCTTGCTCTAGTGTTAACCATTTCATTTTTCAGCATGGTTTATATACTTTTTTACGACTTTTGAATGGTTTAGCATATAATTTTGCTTCTTGTGATTTTGATCGGCAGAACTACAATGTAAAACTTTCCGATTTTGGGTTGGCGAGGGATGGACCAACTGGTGATAAGAGTCATGTCTCAACTCGAGTTATGGGAACTTATGGATACACTGCTCCTGAGTATCTATCCACAGGTACTCATGTCATGCAGTTTTCTCCCTAGAATTTTGCTTGACTAATAAGAGTTCATCAATTTACTGGTTTTTGCTCTAATTTGCATTTGTAATTCATTAGTCGAGTAACGCATGCTATCCTAATAGACCTTTTTCATTTTGTGCTTTTGGGGAAGGCCAGGCCATTTAACTGTCAAGAGTGATGTATACAGCTTTGGAGTGGTACTTTTAGAAATTCTATCTGGTAAAAAAGCAATAGACAAGAATCGGCCATCAGGGGAACGTAATCTGGTTGAATGGGCAAAACCTTATCTTATCAAAAAACGTAGAATGTTGCGTGTTCTAGACCCCCGTCTTGAAGGCCAGTACTCAACCAGTCAAGCCTTAAAGGCAGCAACCCTTGCGTTTCAATGCTTATGCATGGAACCCAAGTTGAGGCCAAATATGAACGAAGTTGTAACTGCTTTAGAACAGGTTCAAGAGTCAAAGAACACTTCAAAAATTGATCAAAACATTCACAAATCAAATCAACACAGCCAACCTCACAAGGGACATAGGTCATACCGAAGCAGTGCTGAAGAAACTCATGGAGTAACAGCTTATCCCAGACCTTCAGCTTCCCCTCTCTACGCGTAAGAGAAGAAACAGAGGCATGGCATAGTCTTATTTGGTTTAGAATGAACTTCTTTCCGGATAACTATATCTTGAAAAGCATGTACAGTTTTTATTGTGGCGATATGCTTTTGTACTCAATAGGACAGCGTTCTGGTTTATGATCAGCATGTTATAGGATGTTTTTAGCATGGAAATCTTAATTTTGTCAAAAAAATATGTATGTTTTTGAGGATGTTCATCCATGAATGTCAAGAATCCTAGTTAACTGAATTGAATGTGTTAATTCTTTATCCAATTTCTTGTTACAATAATGTGAGGAGCAGTTGAGATGGATTGACGAACTGGGTTCTCTACCAGAAGAAAAAAGATTCAACCAAAACCAACTCCTTTTGCAATCACAATTCACACAATCCTAATTTTATATTGGAAAAGATCACATTATATTTGAAATTTGAGACAACGAATAGGTCACATCCCAAAATTTTCCCACTCCAAGTGGATTAGTTGAACCATAAGCATAAATTAAGCATCCACTACCACTATTCTATATCCAAACTGAAAAGCAAACAAATCAAGAATGAAGAGATGATGAATATTTGATTTGTGTTTAAAAAAAAAAAAACCCTTTTTACGTCTTCTTTGGGATAAATTATAATGGGATTATAATGAAATTGAGTAATCGGTTCCATGTGTAAAATATAAATTAGTAGTTGTAAATTTGTGATTAAAATGAACTTTGATCATGACTTTAATTTATAAAGAGATCGTAATTTTACAAAACATGCATTTACAAAGTAGATTCAACTTTACAAAATTGTTACTTTTTTTTGTTTAAAGAAATCAATTTAAAAAGCACAGGAAAGTATGAATAATTATTTATATTTGTAATATAAGAAGTCCTAACAACTAGCCGTCTTAGCTCAGCTGGTAGAGCGCGTGGCTTTTAACCACGTGGTCGTGGGTTCGATTCCCACAGACGGCGTTTGTTTTACTGTACTGTCGCTGGATTTACTATTTTCTTCTTTTTAATTTCATCATAAAAAAGTGTTATGTTACTTGAGATAAATAAATTTCCATTTTTTTATTTGCTTGTGAAATTTAATCTTGGTCCAATCTCGAGTTTATAACATCGTTCATACTTGGTTAGAGCATCTTCAAGATACTCTCTATTTTTAAAAAATATATTCTATTATTTGGAGAGTATCTATAAATTTAGAGAGTTAAAATTTTGAAGTATTCCAACAAACTCTTTATATTTAACACTTAATTTCATTACTCTCAAAAAATATTTATTATTTTTCTTTATCTTTTATTTTAACCTGCTTTTCTTTAGATAATTTTATTAATTTCTTACGTTGAAAATTGAGACTTTTTGAATACATTTAATTATAGAGAGTGTGTTTGACTCTAAATTAAAATGTTAATTTAAAGAGTCTCTTGGAGCTGGGGTGGGCAAAACATGACCGAACCTGTCCAAATCACCCAAATCGAACCAACCCGACTGGTTTATGTTGTTTTTTTGTTATTTTTACACGGGTTGGGTGAGTTGGCTGTGTGGCAGGTCGGGTCGGATTATGGGTTAACTCATGAAAATCGAATAAATCCGTACAACCCGACCCGTCTAGTTTATAAAAAATGCCTAAAAAGTAAAAAGAACCTTAAACAACCTATTCTGTGCATTGTCTCATTGATCCGATTTGCAAACAACCTATTTTGACTAACAACCTAAAAGGCGACAACAGCTCTTAGTCCAACAACAGCTAGAACAGTAGCAGGGAATTCAATAGCAGTTCCTTCTGTGCTCGTGGCTATTTCTACTATTGATAGGGACATTGGCTTCATTCCTATCCAAAGAGCTCATGTGCAGCAGATTCTTCCACTTCACTTTCTAACAGGGCATTCGATTCAGCCTAGTCTTCCACCGCTTGGCCAGTTTCACTAAAGGGCCGATTCTTGTTATTGCCAATCCCCAGAAGAAAGCGCCTCTTGAAAGCATTCTTTGAAAGCCTCAATTCCGATTCTGTTCTTTCATTCCCACTGAAGAGAAAGTAGAATGCCTTACCGCTCGGCCCCAATACCCATTGGTCCCTTCGCAAGGGTCTCCAAAGATCTACGGAGCATTCTCGAGAGTAAAAAACTTCCCGATCTGAACGAAAGTCTTTCTCCAGAAAAGGAAGAAGAGAAAGAAGCTTTGGTCAACCATATAATCTAAAAATCCACCGGGCCCTTAGTTGATTTTTAGCAAATTTGCTAGATTTGGTTCCTGAATTTTGAAAAAATAAAATAAAAAATGAAGCCTAAAATCAAACATTTGTGTAGCTAATTACGAAAGTTATGCTATTCATCTAATTACTCCGCATGTACCCTTAACAAGTGTGTCAAAAGATCGAATTATCCCTCCCAATAAATTTACAAGACCTACCGTTTTTTTCATCAAAATTAATTTCAATAAACGGCAAAATAGACTTTACATCAAAATGTCACAAAATTGATTCGAAGTTTCGTTTCTTTGGTGTTAGCCAATGTCTATTACAATAAAAAATAAAAATAAAGGGGGGTGGGGGGGACCCCATATCATTGTTGGGGAGAATCAATTTTTTGCGAAAAAATCGAATTCAGACATAGGCTAAGGGCGTGTTCGGTATAACTCAATTTCAATTAAAATTGAAAATATAACCGTTATTGGATCTCACTCGCCTAAATTTTAGGAGGCAAGTAGGATGTTATTGATTCTATTGAATAAATTGTTCTTTACAAGACTTTTCTTGATTGGTTAAGAAATAGGCTTTTTCATGGCACAACAATTCTCGGTGAAGAAAATTTTAGGGTAAAATTCCAAAATTCTTTGGGAATACAAAATTCCATAAAGCCCAAAGCAAGTCAAACAAACGTATAATAAATATCAAATAGTATAGCATAAGAATAAATACTTTATTGGCTCATAAATTTTCTTGAAAAGGAAATGCTCATTTATTAAAGAACAATGTCAATTGTACCTCAATGAAAAAGAGAGAACCATCAACCATATTTTGAGATTTTTTGGCCAGTGGATACATAGAATATGAAGGTTTGGTATTAGTCTATTAATTATGGTACATATCCCATTCACGTTTCTTTGAGGTCTGTTTAGTACGTTGTACAATAATAATAAGAAATATTATAAGAATAATAGACAAATACATATGCCCGTTATATAGTAAAAATTCAAAATATCAACGGGCCTTATTTATTGAAATTTAAATTGAATTATTTGATGCGGTACTTGGGGTCTAACGCTGAAGACATGATCTCTCTCTCTCTCTCTCGACCCCATGGGATTTCATGCAAAGGACGAACATTGGTGTATAACTAACTCACGTCTATATTAGGGGGCTGTCTGGCCACGATTAAAATTGAGGTAAAATTCCTTTTCTGACCGTTGAAGGCCCCCAACGTTTACAATTCCAAGATTGCGGTTGGCTCTTGCGTGAGAAACGATCAAAAAGCAACGACACAAAAATCAATTTTCACAATCTGAAACGCCCTCTCAGACAGGCACTAGATATAGGGATTATAAAACTAAGTTTTAACAATATCTCAGTCCAATCCTATATCTTTTGTTAAGAACTTTTTGTTCTATGGGGATTATGAGACTACGTTTTAACGATAGCTCAGTCCAAGCCTATATCTTTTATTAAGAACTTTTTGTTCCATTGACTATTCCCCAATACATTTTTGGCACGTAAGAACATTATCTAACAAAAATATATTTAAGGGACATTAAGAGAACGATGATTTCCAAACAACATAGAAGAACGGTGCTTATAAGAATGTGAAACTGAACAACTTCCACATATAGATAGAGCCTGCGGGCAACATTTACTTTCCTTTTCTTGCAGCCGCTTCAGCCTCCACACTTTCACCAACACAAAACAAAAAACTTATCCTATTCTAATATTCTATCTTCAGTTTTTCCCAAGAAAAAGGGGAAAATTTGAAGAGGTTGAAAAGCAGTGAAATAGTAAATATTAAATATTGGATTTTTTTTTATTTCTTTTTTCCCTAAACCTTGAAGTTCTTGCCCATAAAGGTCTGTCCAAACTGCCAATTAGCTGGTGCCACGTTCATGGAGGTGCATGACCGACGGTCACCGGACGTAACTCTAAAAGACAAAGCCTGGCCCACAAGAACTGCATTGGATTGCCAGTTTTGCCCCCAGTTTCGGCTCATTGGCAACCACTGGGTGTTCGTGCCTTTGATGCTAACGCGCACAATATCCCCAGCACCCGCAACGTTGGCGATCATAAGTAGATTGAAGTAACGGAAACCGTTGATTGTGAATCTCATTCCTCCTTGCTTCCTACAAGGTACCCTGTAAAATTCAATAGAAGGAATTAAATCAGATACATTAACTACCGCTAGAGATTACGATTTGATATACGTACATCATTTTTTACATCATATATGACAGTTTAAAACGAAAAAAAATTTTCTTGCCCAAAATTTTCAAAAAATCGAACGCAACGGCAAAATCAATGTAAATGGAGGAAGGTACACGTAGCATTATTCTAAAGATTGACGTTATGAATCCGGCAGCGTGGATCATTAAATACGGTGGCCGCTCTTATCGGGTAAGCCCAACAAGAATATGGGACTGCGTGAGACGTGTCGAAAGAATGTATGAATACGAGGCAGTAGGCACTACCCATTCTTGATTTCCTGGTAACCGTAAGAATACAATATTACTATAATGCCCATTGCTGAACTTTAACTTTACACTTGAGCCATTTCATTTTCATTATCTGGACCGACATAATTGCCCTTCAAATGTGATGCCTAGGTATAATTGGACCTACCACTTCAATGGGATATTATAACAGGAATGTGGAGGGCATTTTCGTCCTTGTAAATTACTATGGGGACAAAATGGACATCAATTATTTCTTAAGAAATGCCTCAAATTGTGGGCACAACCAACGATGAAATCTGATTCATGCCAGTAAAATCAGTTCCGTAAAACACAAATATAACTATTAAAACCTTAATAAATGCTAAAATTACCATTAAAACCTTTAATAAATGCTAAAATGACCTTGATAACAGTGCCCATTTTTTGACCCGACGGCCCACTCCCCATAAGCACTGACGAAAATCTGATCATCGTTTGATTTACCATTTCCGAGAACAACAAAATACAGAGTGAAATTATTGAAAATTTATCAAATTTAAGGGCGTAAAAGTAAATATGCATTTGTGAGGGCGTTACCGGCGGAAGTTGACGGGGACGATGCCGGCGCGGTACTCGGCGATTTTGAGGAACATGGGCATGGCGAGATCGAAGTGGGTTCTCGGAGGGTTGCACCACCCGCCATTATTACTGGGCAAAGCAAAGTTAGGAGGGCAGAAATTAGTGGCGGTAACAAAAATTGATGGGCTGCCCGGGTTGCACCACTTGGAGTCCTGCTCAGCATCACATTTTATCTCAAAGCAAGCCCCACAGCTCAGTCCATTGTTGAACAGAGCCGTGCTTAGTGCTGCGGTGTTCACTCCGTAGCCTTGGCTGTACAGATTCCCATACCCACAAGCACCACCTGAGGAAATATTACAAACAAAAAGTTAATAAAAAGGTTTATCAGCAGTTCAAATGTAGTAAAAAGAGATTATAAGTACCCATGGTGCCAGAGGCGTCGCTGCCGCCGTAGAAAGTGGCGTGAGCGGGCTGCCAGGGGCCGCCGGTGTAAACGCCACGGATTTTAGCGCGAGTAGCTGTCAGTAAACAGAGGAGACTAGCAATGCAGATTAATGAACTAACTGAAGCCATTTTTATTCTCAATAACTGAGAAATTAAATATATAAATTCAGTCTAGACTGAGTTGAGAGTGTGGCTAGCTATTGTATTTATGGAAGGAGGAAGGAGTGTGGGATTTGGGGGCGAATGAAAATTGAGAGGGAAGATGGCGGAGGTACTCAAGGAGGTCACAAGGGTAGGGGCCTGTAATTATCACTCCGTAATAAATGTTTCATTTCAATTTATTTTAATAATTTACCTTTTTTAATTATATATAGCTCGACAATCATCAAAATGAGGTTTTTTTTTTTTTTTTTTTTTGGGTTGAGAAACTATATTTTGAAATAGTAATTTTTGAAAAATATGTAATTAAAAATTAGATTTTTTTTTTCAATTTACGCGTAAAATATTTTATTATGAAAATATATGATTAATGAGTTTGAGAAAAAAGAGTTTTGCTCTAATGCAAACAAGGGTCTTATTAGTATTACTAGGTGCAAGTAACGTACAATGCACGTTTGCTTAGTTTATATTTAATAGTTTTGTTTAAGAATTAATTTGTTATTAATAAAGATGTAATTTTTTGGTTAATTAAATAATTAATGATGTAATGTTTATGTAATTGATAAATAATTAAATAAAGTGCTTCTCTCTGTCATCTACAACCCAAAATCACAAACAGAAAACTCAAAGTATGTTAAGGGGTAAGAAGATGAGTTTACTTAAACTCCGTTTGATTCTCATTAATGTAGAATGATGATGAAAAATATAGCAGTTATTGGACCTCACACAAGATATAAAAATTCAAAATTGATAGATTGATGTGATAGATAATGGTCATATTTTTCATTTTTATGGGTTTTTAATGAGAAATAAACGGAGGCTTAAACTTTTTGCATGACTTAAGTCTTTACTCTTTTTTAAGTAATAATGCAATTCATTTTATCGCTAAAGTATGATATGTATTACGATAATATATGTATATCATGTGTTAGACTTAGTATTGGTAAGTGACGGGTAAATTTTCGAGGACGAAAATATTTTAAGTGGGTGAGAATGTAATACCCCGAAAATTTTCATAAAATATAATTCAATTTTTATATATTATATTTTAATATTTTGAAAGTTAGGGACTAAATGATACATTTATCAAATTATATTTTATTTGTGTCAAATGTTTAGATATTGATGGAGTTATCGTAAATATATGAATATTGGTCTCGTTGGATAAATCGTAATTAGATACATAAATCAAATTCGAGAAAAAATCGATTCGGATAAGTTAGCTCCAAGATATTTTAGTTTGAAGGAATTATCAAAAGCTAATTTATTATTATTATTATTATTTAATTATAATTTTGAAAGTAAGGGGTGGTGAAAAAAGATTTTCCGTTAAAACAAGATATTCCATTAATTTTTTCGTTAAATTAAGAAATTTCGTTAGTTTTTCCGTTAAACCTACATATTCCGTTTGATAGCTACTTTTTATATATAGAAAGATAAGGCGCAGAGAAAACGTCCCACCTAGCACTTAGGTGAGCATGACTAGACAGCAAAAGATACGTATCATGTTTTGAAGTCTAATCCAACAATTGTTGAAAAAAAAAAAAAAAAGTTAAGTCCCAAAAAATTCACACTAGCCCAACCCTAGCATACGAGCAACAATATTGTTGACCATTTGATTTTTTATTTATGAATTTAAGATTATGCTTTTGATGAAAACATAAAAATATAATCAAATTCTTATAAATTTCCGAATATTCATTATTTTATTTACTTATTGGTCTAAAGTAATTAAAGTTTCTAAAAAAAAGATAACATCCTATTACTCCTAAACTTGTAAGATCTGAAGCTTAACCTCCACGTCTTAGGTATTGCGTCTTTTAGAACATTGTATATAATCGAGTCCATCCTACAAATTTTTTAGTTCAATGTACTAAAAATCCTAAAAATTAAAGAGATAATTTTATAAATTGATATGTACACCACAAATAATTGATATAATAGCAAGTTGTTCCACTAAAACTAAAAGTAGCTGAAAGCCGGGAAATACTTGCAATTGGCCTAAAAAAGGAGGCCATTTATTGTTTTTGGCCTTTGACCATTTTTAAGCCTTAAAATGCCTAAAATACCCTTAATATAAATGGTTTCAAAACAAGTCATTCAACTATAAAATAAACTCTATTTTAGTCCTTAAAAATTTTAATTTAGGATTCGACACCCCCCTTTTTGGAATTAAAATTTAAAATTCTCACCATCAACTCTTTCCACCTTAATTAAATTCAAAACATTCAATATTGATTTTGTATTTTTGTTAATAATTGTATTTTTGCATAAACCCCTCAAAAATGGTATCAGAGCCATAGAGATCATGGAAATTGAAAATACTGAGGATATAGAAACTGAAGTTTACGAAGGAATAGAAGGATATGCCTTAAAAGGAAAATTTGATTGGGAAAAATTTAGAAAAATAAATAAAGCAGAATTAAATCTTAAGCCTCCAGGAGAAAATAGATTATTTAGTATGGTAGGTTCAGCCTTTAAAAGAAAAAAGCTAGTTATCAATGAATATCACGAAATAGAAAAAGCCATAGATGTAAAACATACACATGGAAAAATAAAACTAAATTTAATAACCAAAAGAAATATTAATGAATTCCTAGGAAAATTAAAACCAGAAAAAAGAAATAAAATATCTTATGTCTACCTTGCTGGAATACAAATAATAATAAAATCATGTTTTAAAGAAGGAATTAATAGTCCTATAATACTTAATTTACAAGATGAAAGATGTATAACTGCAGAAAATGGAAATTTAGGAATAATTAAAGGAAACTTAGCATATAAAAAATTAAAATTTACTTGTTATCCAAGATATTGTGTACATATAAATGATAAAAATTTAGATGATTGTCTTAGTCTACATTTTAAAATGCCTAATAAAATACTAAAAGATGATAATAAAGTTTTTACTATATTATATCAAGGATTATACTGTTATACAAATAGTAATTATGGAAAAACCGTTTATAGAAATTGATGAAGAATTTAGAGATATAGGAGAAGCAATTCTACCTAGAGAACAAAATATAGAAGAAATAGAAAATTTTGAGATAGGACATGATGATGCCATAAGTATTGATCAACCTTTAATACCAAAACAAATAACTTATAAAGAAAATAAGATAATTATTGGAAGTAGTAGTACTTCAAGACATAGTATTTCAAAAATAAAACAAAATAAAAATAGTAGTGTCTATGGAATAAAAGGAAAATTCTTTAATGGAAATAAATGGATAAATGAAAGTAGAATACTTATTGATACTGGAGCAAGTCAAAATCATATTTGCTCTCTAATAGATGAAGGAATTAAAAAGAAAAAAGTAGAACCCTATAGTTATAGAGATTTTGAAGGAAGAATAAACTCTTGTGATATAATAGGACAAGTTCAAATTAAACTTGGAAGTTTATTATTAAACATAGAATGTTATATAGATAATAATATGAATTTTGATGAACATCCAATATTATTAGGAAATTCATTTTTAGATAGTCTAGATAATTATAAAATAGACAAAGAAGGAATTCTTATTATACATCAAGGAATAACTACATATTGTCATAAAGAAAAATGAGTAGAGAAATAAAATTTCCAATAAGTGTATATATACAAATAACTGTATTCGAAACAAAAATAACTACTTGTGCTTTAATAGATACAGGAGCTGAAATAACTGTATTTAAAGAATTCTTATTACCAAAATGGATAGAAAACAAACAACAATTAACTTTACAAGGAATAACTGGAGCAAAAGAATCATTAAAATACAAAAATGAAAATATAGAAGTTATCATAGGATCTAAAATAGTAACTGTAAAAAATGTTTATCAATATAATATAAATGATTGTGATATTATTCTAGGAAATGACTTTTTACAACAGTTTAGTCAATATAGTCAAAATATTTATACTATTCAATTAAGAACCCCATGTGGACATTTACTAAAAATTGCTAGAGAATTTAAACCATTCAGAGTTCAGCCAGCTCAGCGTGGTGAAAAGATAGAATTTATACCAAAATTACTCAAATACTCAATCAGAACAATTACTCTTGACCAAATAAAAGAACTTTTAGCAAAAAATTATAATGATAATCCGCTTGAAAAATGGGAAAAATCAAAAATTACAGCTAAAATAGAATTACTTGAACCTACAATCATTATTAGAGTCAAACCTATGCTTTATAATCAAGAAGATAAAGAAGAATTTCAAGTACAAATTCAGGAACTTCTTAATCAAAAACTTATAAGGAAAAGTAATAGCCCTCATAGTAGCCCTGCCTTTATGGTTAGAAATCATGCGGAAATAAAAAGAGGAAAACCTAGAATGGTAGTAAATTATAAAGAACTTAATAAAAATACTAAATTTGATGGATATTATTTACCAAATAAAGAAGTTTTAATAAATATAGCTAAGAATAAAAAATATTATTCAAAATTTGATTGTAAATCTGGATTTTGGCAAATCAAGCTAGAAGAAAATAGTATACCATTAACAGCATTTAGTACCCCTCAGGGACATTATGAATGAATAGTTATGCCATTTGGATTAAAAAATGCACCACAAATTTATCAAAGAAGAATGGATGAAGTTTTTAAAACTTATAATTTTCTTATTGTTTATGTTGATGACATACTTGTTTGTTCAGAAACATATGAAGATCATCTTAAACATTTTAGAAGCTTTGCTATACTTTGCTCAAAAAAAGGTATAATACTTAGTCAGAAAAAGGCAGAAATAACAAAAAATGAAATTGAATTCTTAGGAATGATAATAAATAGTGATGGAATAAAATTACAACCTCATATTTCAGAAAAAATAATGTTATTTCCTGATAAATTAGAAAATAAGCAGCAAATTCAGAAATTTTTAGGATGTCTTAACTATGCTGAAGGATTTATAGAAAAACTTGCAGAAAAAAGAAATAAATTGCAAAGATTATTAAGAAAATCAAATAAGTTAGGATGTAATGAAGAACATACTCTTTGTGTTAAAAATTTTAAAGAAAATTGTAAAAATTTACCTAAACTTAGACTTCCTGATGAAAATGATAAGTTAATTGTACAGACAGATGCATCAGATTTATATTGGAATGCTTTATTAAAAATCGATTTAAATGAAATTTGTAGATATACTAGTGGAACATTTAATAATGTTGAAGTAAATTATTCAACCAATGAAAAAGAATTATTAGCAGTTATTAAAGGAATAAATAAATTTAAAATGTTTTTATTACCTAAAGAATTTATTGTTCAAACTGATAATACTCAACTTAATGGATTAGTAAATAATAAATTACCAAATTCACCTCAACATAGAAGATTGCATAGATGGCAAGTGTTATTATCTTTTTATAATTTTAAATTTGAATATATTAAAGGAAAAGATAACTTATTTGCTGATTTCTTGAGCAGGAATCATGAATATGGAAAAGATTGAAGCATTTACCAAGGAATTACAAAATCTTCTAACAGATTTTAATGCAGATTATCTTGCTGTCCAAGAGGATCATCTTGATATTCGACAAACTTTGTGTGATTTATCAAACAAGGTTGTTGAGAGTGGAAAAAAGATTGAGAAATTAAACGATAATAAAGAAAAAAATAGTTGAAAAATTGACAGAATGTTTAGACTTTTTTGTAACTTGCAGCCAGGAATACCCTCATTTACAAAAAGGTGAATACAGTCGAAAGGCTAGTCACATCCCATTTCGGGAGATTAATACATCCACCTCAAGTGGAGAATCAAAATTTAAGAGAAATGACTCTCTTACCTCGCAAGAGGAAAAAGTCATAAAAAAGGGTCCACAACAAGCACCTGTCAGTATTGACAAATTGTTGGAAAAATTTACAAGTGGAAAAGGAGCCACTCACCTTTTGGGTGAAACATCCTTATCAAAAGGCCCATTGGAACAGCCTACTGTTATCAATGAATTCCAAGAAAATAAAAAATCATCTACCGGTGACCTTAAATCACCAAAGGGAATAATCACAACTCATCATGTTAGAACCAATTTACATCCTATGGAGAAGGAGTATTACGAATTCTCAGAATGGATATATAATTTTAGAGAAGGAAGTTCTCTCTACTTAACAGCTCTTCCAACGGCGATTTATCCAAGGATTAGTGCAGTTCAAGGTGCTGATCCTATTATTGTTCGGAAATTAGCAACATTTGGATTCTTAGATCGACTCTTCCCAGGAGCAGATCTAAAAGAAATTGAACAATTTGACAGAGAATTTGTTAACTGTGTCAAAAAATACAGTGATAAACAACCAGTTGAATTGAGATTCTATACTATCAGTCCTGAGTATAAAGAACCAGAATGGTATGGAGAACATCATCTTGTCACAATTCGAAAAAATAATGGGAATCCACTCAAGGAGATTCAGATTTTTAAAGAGATGCCCACTATCAATAGAAAATGGATGATTTACAGGCGAGCCCTTGGAATTAAATCAGTTTGCTCAACCATGCAATTTTTCTATGGAGAAAAATACATGGTGTATGGAATGAGTAATAATTGGATCCTTATCTGCAGAGGAGACAAAGAATCAAAAATTTTAGAAGATAAGATTTGTGAAATCTTGAACAATCAATTCCTCGGGAGTGAGGAATGCATAAAAGAAGCTTGCAGACTGATGGGACACGTCCACAAATAAAGGACGATAAGAAAGCTACATCATCAGACAGCACCATGTGATCATTAAAGAAAAAGAGACAGCTGTTAAAAGCTGGAATAAAGTTGCCGACACTAGCAGACAAGAGCTTTGATTATTGCAACCACTTT